>APFE031645053.1:0-16898 GCA_000404065.3 Pinus taeda
AACATACATTATTCTATGAGAAACCAAGTGTTTTCGATCCTACCTCAAATCCAACGCTTGTTGTAGCAGTCCAGCCTTGCTGATCCAGATGAGCTCCTCCTCCACTTTAAGACCTGCATACACTAACAGTCAAACGATTACATAACACCTGAATATTTCATAAAACAAAGCATATTCATCATATAGACCAAGGAGTACATGAAATAATTCATTGACAACAAATCACTGAGAAGAATGGACTTATTTGTATTAATGAAACAAAAAAGGAACCATTACAACCTGAGCCTTGGTGTTGTGCAAGCTCCTCCCAGGGTCGAACAAGAGATTTCCTCTACTTTGACAACAAACTCACCCACTTCCAAATGAAACAAGAAAGGATGGTAATCTTTCCTCACAAGCTTACAATGGAAGTCCTAATTCCAGCAGCATCTACCCTTTGGAATGTTCAGCTTTCAACCTCCCCTCCCTTGGCCCAATGCCTGTATTTATAGTGTTCTAGAGGAAGTTATTCAGTTCCAACATCAATGGGATACTCCCTCTTTGGGATGGGGTAGCTCCTCTCTTGATGGGATAAGTTCCTCTATCATAGGGATGCATGAACCATCTGGAGGCGCTCAATACACGTCAAACACTTTTCTAGAAGGCTCTAGAAGTGACCACAAGTAACTTTTTAAAGATGAAACTCGCGCCTTTTGACCTTTACAGGGGTACGCACCCATCCTTTGGCTTACAGAGCGTACAAGTACGCAGGAACAGTGTGTTTGGAGTGCGTACACGCAGGCAAGGTAGAGAGAACCTGCGTACCCAGAGATAAACATGTTTTTAAGTGACTTTCTCTCTTTTCGAAGTTTTACATGAAGAGCAGAGGTATGAGGCTTGACAAGGAGGGTAATATGACTATTGATGGAGCCATATTAACTGCAGATAGTCATGGTGACAAATTTCAGTGTAACATGTAGATATTTCATTTATCCTAGCATGCTTGTATATTCTTCATGTCTTTTCTTATCATCTGCCCAAAAAAAAAACAGTTATTAAAATTTAATGGTCATTGATGCCTTATCTGTAAAGTAGCAAAAACTTTATGAAAAATCAAATTTAATATTTTAGGCAAAGTAGCCAGCATAATTTGATAATTTAAAGGCAATGAGTGGATTGAAAGTTCATATCAGGCATTAAATTTACCTTTGCACCATTGACCCTACATTCTTCAACCATGATATGCCTATGCAACATAAGTCATGGTACTCCCATATAACCTACAACCCATTTGGACATATTCATCAAATTAAAAGATATATTCAATTAAATGCAAACAATCCAGTACAACATGGAGTTTGATGGTTTTGAAAACTAAAAATAAAAAAATATATATATTTTTTTCACTAATAAAAAAAATTAAAATACAACTATAAAAATCATTTTTTCTCACTAATAAAAAAATGAAAATACAATAATAAATAGATTTATTATCAAAATCATCACATTTATCAGTATAATTCTATTTATTATCAAAATCATCACAGCTATCATATAAATTACAGATGAATGGACATACAAGAAAACAAATAATAATCAGTCAAGACTACCTTTGACGGGTTTCTAGGAGAATGGACACTGCATTGGGAGACCCTGCAACCAACTGTAAGCCCACTACTCTGTATTTATGTTGTGTAATATAATATATTAAATGTGCATTCATATATATTTGTAATATATATAATAATATATTATCTCTGTGGTATAATATATTAATATATATACTGTAATATATATAATATTAATATAATTATATTAAGTTTGCATGCATGTATTTATGCTCGGAAGATAATATATAATCTATTTGGCAAGGTCTCCACCACACATGTAAATGTAAGGGTGTACAAGTTCTCCAAACACACATGTATTCACCATTTTTTATAATGATGAATGGGAGAAATTGAAATTTATATAAATATAATCGTAATAATAACAAACACTGAATGAGAGTTAGAGTGACAACTCAAAGCCTCACATATGTCAGAATAATTTGGCCGTGGGTGAGACTGGTTTATATACTGAGCCTCTCCATCAGTGTGGAGAATTTTTTATAATGATGAGTGGGAGAAATTGAAATTTATATATCGTAATAATAACATACTGATATAATCGTAATTTATATATTGAGCCTCTCTATCAGTATGGAGGGTGTATGGAGGGTGTTTGGGGAGCGGGAGAGGATAAAGGGGTGACCCAAATCAAATCCATATGGTCCACATGTGACTGTATGAAAATTTGAGCCATTAAATTACAAGTCCAACATAATCCAGAAATTCAATATAAACCAAATATATTATGAATCCAAATATTAACCGAGAAATTCAATCAGACACCTGGAGACATACAAGTAGAGGGATTTATGATATAGTTATAACCAGATAATAAGCAGTAGGACCAGTGAAGTTTGACTAATCGATTCCCGAACATATGGAAGGAATACCCTCCACAATCCAACCCCACCTCCTGAACCTACTCATTCTCGATCTCCCGGGCAAGGAATGAAAATAGTAACGAAATAAACAATATAGATTTTTGAATAATAGATAGGTTTCAGGCTTCAGCTACTAATGATAAAATAAATCGCTGAAGAGCATTGCTGGGTCCTTGGATGTAATATGATTAACCATGAAAAAGCTAATGTAGATTGCATCAATAATTCAGAGCAAAAGCTGAGATAGCTAATGCAGAAACAATCCCTTATATTATTTATAAAATAAATCACTAAAGAGCATTGTTGGGCCCTTGGAAGTAATATTATTAACCAAGAAAAAGCTAATGCAGATTGCATCAATAATTCAGTGTAAAACCTGAGATAGCTAATGCAGAAACAATCCATTATAGTATTTAGGAAACATACAGAAAGTTAGGAGAGAAACTTACCCACTTTTACAAGAAATTCAATGCAAGTAGAATCTGAACAATCTCCTAATCACACATGCAATCAACAAGGACTTTAAAATAGAGTCAGTCAAGAAAATGTTATGCTTACCTCCGAGGGACATTATATTTGCACCGACCTATGCACCATATACGAAGGTGTATTTACGCCCTTAAGGGAAGGGTCGACGTTAATTCCATATTTTAACAGCAAGCTC
The DNA here is from genome assembly GCA_000404065.3 of Pinus taeda. Taxonomy (NCBI): domain Eukaryota; kingdom Viridiplantae; phylum Streptophyta; class Pinopsida; order Pinales; family Pinaceae; genus Pinus; species Pinus taeda. The sequence goes on from APFE031645053.1 coordinate 3,135, forward strand.
TCAGGAATTTCTCCTCTGAAAAATGCTTCCACGCTGGCCATATTCAAAAGGCATGCTCTGTTTCTCTCACATTTGGTGCAACGAGGGATCTACGTTGCCACCTCAAACGATCTAACTAAAAAAACCAAGTAACAGGAATTTAGATGATTTAATTTTAAAAACCAAGAAATCATGGATGCACATGATTTAATTTAAAAAACCAAGAAACATGGATGCAGAGGATCTAGCTTAAAAAACCAAAAAATCGCCTCACCATAGATGCAGAGGATCTGATTTAAAAAACCAAGAAACCACAGGCTGTGCGGAATTTGACGATGGCCATATCCAACCGTGATATTGGCGGTCCCTATTTCTCTTCATTTATCTCTTGGATGCTAATGCCAATTTTGTTTGTAACGGAGGACTCAGATTATCTCTTAGATGTGGAAAGATGCTAGAGTTTTTTTTCAAGCACAATCCATGTCATCCAACCAAAAATAGTAATAAAGACACAACCCATGTAATTCAACCAAAATAGTAATAAAAGCATAATCCATGTCATCCACGCAAAATTAGTAATAAAAGCAAAATGAATGTCATCCAATCAAAAATAGAATCCACTCACTAGAGTGTTGGTTAATTTTTTTAAAATAAAAGCATGTAGATATAGAAGAAGGGTCAAAACCCCTTATATTATCTCTTAGATGTGGAAAGATGCTCTAGATTTTTTTCACATTTACAAAACAAAAGCACAATCCATGTCATCCAACCAAAAATAGTAATAAAGACACAATCCATGTCATTCAACCAAAATAGTAATAAAAGAATAATCTATGTCATCCAAGCAAAAATAGTAATAAAAGCATAATCAATGTCCTCCAATCAAAAATAGAATCCACCCACTGTAGTGTTGGTTAATTTTTTAAAAATAGAAAGCACAATCAATGTCATCCAATCAAAAATAGAATCCACCCACTATAGTGTTGGTTAATTTTTTTAAAATAGAAGCATGTAGATATAGAAGAAGGTTCAAAACCCCTTTTTTGACATTTTCATCCTAGTTTAGGAATTAAATAATTAAACCTAATTAAAATAATCAAAGAACCCTTATACTCTTGCGATAACCTATGTCAATTTTCTCTTCTCATAAGCACTATGATTTATCATGTATGTCAGTTTTCTCCTGTGATAAGCACTATGAGTTATCCTATGTCAGTGTTCTCCTCTGATAAGCACTATGACTTATCCTCTGTCAATTTTATACTATGGTTTTCCCACATTCCGATGTTGCTAATGGTCAATGCGTAAATTGCTATTCGTTAAAGTCATCACTTTTTTATAATCTACAAAACAACTAGGTAGTTGGCAACAACTTGAAGCATGTTAACATGAGGCTTGTGTTAACACCATTGAACACATACTTACACACTGTGTCTCAAAATCTCAAGTTGTTTCCTTTACCCCTTTGCTCAACTAGCAACATTTTCTTGTCATGTTCTTATCTTTTTTCATTTTTTCACAAAAATATCTACAACTTTTGCTACGAAATTAGTTCAAAATCATAATTATTCTCTTCCTACTCTACTTTTAATGCTTTTTTGTAGGCTTTTGTAATTTTTTCTTTCCTTTGCCACATTTTCTCAAAATGTTATTTACTAGCTTCTTAATGCCAAAATCCCATATTCCTAAATATAATCTCTCATATGTCAACACCTATAACTTGATGAATTAATCAATCCCTAATACAATTGAATTAAATTATTCACAATCGCAAGTATAGTATTTCATCCAAGGCATCCAAACTTAAAAAATGATGACTTCTTGGAGCATATCATAGCTCTGACACCAATATGAAATGGTCTCACTTGCAATAATATTGTTCTCTCTGAGCAACAACAAACCCTTTTGCAAGTTTTCTTTCTCACATCGATGCAAAGCTCAAAATCTTCCCATTTTCCTTCTTGGAACATCCCTCCTAAATATCTTCCAAGACGCTGAGCTGCTTGTTATTTCTCACAATCAAAAAACACTTAGTTTGACTGGCGAGGGGAATAAGAAACATCGATTCTATCATTGGAGATATTGTCATTTTGATAATGAATGTTGTGACTTGTAGGAAAAAATGGTCAATGCCTTCCTTATTGAACAACATATAACAACCATGAAGTGTTGACATTAATGATGCACACCTAGATATTAATGTTAATAATTCAACCTCCACCCACCCTTAGTGGGTTCTCATGGCAGAAAACTATTGTGAGAACAAGAATGAAGCTCCCTTCACTTAACAATTTCTAGATCAAGCAACCATCTACACAATTAATCATATAAGAATGGAGCTCTCTTCACTTAATAGTTTCTAGATCAAGCAACAAATTGCACATTTAATCATAGACAATGGAAACAAAAAGAACCTACTTTCTCAACAATTGATTGAAAAATTCCAAATTTATACCACTCATCCCCAACCATATAATATTGGATGGGTTCATTAAACGGTACCTACTTTATGTTTGTATTGTTTTATCAGATTTTCCATTAGACCATTCATTGATAGAGTTGATTGTGATGTTACACCCTTCTATTTTTGAGATGTGATTTTTGTCGAGCCCTACCAGTTTCACAAAAAGGCACAAAATTGTGGGTATTATAACTTCTACAAGCTCTGCAAGGATAATAAGATCTACAATGTCATCTATTCTTTCTCTTATTCTGAATTTTCTATAAGATAAGTTATTAACCATATCAATATCCATGAGTTCAAAATGTTTGATATGTTCCAATGCTCATCCCTGTCGGCATTCATATACTTTCTTTATAGTGCTCCCACTTTTGCATGGAGATGTATTTTTGAGCACCAAGTCCAACTCCAATCCTCAACGTACTTTAAACCACTCCCTCGTTAGCATCTTCTTCATGGTTCACCTCCAACTAAGGATATGAAAGTCATATTTTTTGCATAGGTGTTTTCGCAACAAATGATTAACTTAATCTTATTAGGAGGACATTCTATAACTGAACATCATGCCTCTACAATTATTCCATGCACTCCCATTTCAACATCCATTTTTCTAGTATCCAATAAGGTTATTCCTACCATCTCAGTTCCTATAAACAAACAATGATGTCTTTGACTAGAAAGAGTGTATAATCAATAGAAATTGGTGACGATTTTTTTCATCGTCGCAAAATTGATCATACGTTTTCCATAGTTCATATTCGATTTAGTCCAAATGTGTAATATATTTGTGTGTTCGTTATTTTGTACTTTATGCCTTGTAGTTTATCTACCTTATCGTTAATATTTCATTGGTGATTTGGTCAAAGATGATGACTCACCTAACTTTGTATCAGATATTTGTAACCCTTGGAGACTTGGTCAAGTATGATCACTCTCCACCATTTTTGTACAAATATAACGACATAAAACAATAGTGTATAACATGTATGATTCAATGTTCTCCTTTTGGAACTTTCATTCTTCTTTCTTCTATGAGTATGTATAATGCAAGTTGCTTGTACTCATATTAATTGGCAATAGAGGAAAATGTAGAACGAGAAGCCAAATTGACAAACCTTTCCATCTTTTGAATTTTGTTAGTGATGTAGTATCCATTATAGATGGATGTGTGACCTTGCACATAAGGTCTACCAAGGAGGTTGCATGTGCTCTACATTGCATCCATATTATGGCCTTAAACCTTCCACAACTATAAGTTGTAAGACCTCAACACTTCTTTTGAACACTAATGCGTACTTGTCTTCCTTAATGTAGGATTAGTTGGGAACTAATGTTTCCCACCTTCCGGTGCTACTAACATTCAATGCCTAAACTTCTATTTGTTAAACTACTCACATTTTTATAATCTACGAAACAACTAGGTAGTTGGAAACAACTTGAAGCATGTTAATATGAGCTTGTGTTAACATTTTTGGACACACACCTACACACTGTTTCTCAAAAGCTGAAGTTGTTTCCTTTACCCATTTTCTCAACTAACAACATTTTCCTTTCATGTTCCTATCTTTCTTTCACAAAGACATCTACTTCTTTTGCTACAAAATTGGTTCAAAATCAAAATGATTCTATTCCTACTCCAATTTTAGTGCTTTTTTTGTGGGTTTCTATAATTGGTTCTTTCCTTTGCCACATTTGTTAAAAATGTCATTTACTAGTTTCTTAAAGTCAAAAGCCCATATTCCCAAATGCAACCTCTCCTATCTCAACAACTATATGTTGATGAATTAATAAAGCCACACAATGGAGGAAACTCTGAGAGGAGGAGGGTACGCACTACATTTCCAATGCCAATGCCAATATGAAATCAAAAATTAAAACAAATTAAAGCAATCAAGATCCTTGATTTTTTAGATAACTTGTTTGATAAGTAGCACCAATTATCTCTCGCGCTTTACTTTCACATACTGCCAATTTTATTAAGAGCAGAGGGTTGGGATTGCAACATTGGTTATCTTTATCTTTTCGATGTTGATACCAATTATGTTTGCAAAGGAGGGCTCGGATTTCACAATGTGGAAAGATGCTCCAACTTTTACAGCGAGACAACAAAAGCTACGACTAGACAACAAAAGCACAATCCATGTAGTCAAACCAAAAATAGAATCCACTATAGTGTTGGTTAAAATTTTTAAGATATAAGCATGTAGATATAGTAGAAGGGTCAAAACCCCTTTTCATTTCATCATGATGAATTTGTAATATCCTATTTTAGGAATTAAATAATTGAACCGAATTACAATAATCAAAGAGCCCTCACACTATGTTAGTTTTCTCCTCTAATAAGAAATGTGAGTTATTCTACGTCAATTTTCTCCTTTGATAAGGACTATGAGTTATCTCTTAGATGCTGCTATCACAGACTACCAATTTGGAGAGGAGGGTTGGGATTGCCGGATGTGGAAAGAAGCCCCATTCAATGGAGGATGTAGGCACCTTTTACAAATAAACATCAAAAGCAAACCCTTTTGCATAGAGTATACTTTAGTTTTTCTTTCTCACATTAACACAAAGCTCAAGCTCTTCCCAATTTCCTTCTTGGATCGTCCCTCCTAAATATATTCCAAGACGCAAAGTTGCTCGTTGCTTCTCATAATCAAGAAACACTTAGTTTGACTCGTGAAGGGAAGAAGAAACATCGATTCAATCAATAGGATATATTGCCATTTTGATAATGAATGTTGTGACTTGTAGGAAAAAAAGGTCAATGACTTTCGTATTGAACAACATCAAACGATATAAGTGTTGACATTGATGATGCAAACCTAGATATTAATGTTAATAATTCAACCTCCATATACCCTCAGTAGGTTCTCATGGTGGAAAACTACTATGAGAACAAGAATGAATCTCTCTTCACTTAACAATTTTTATATTAAACAAAAACTTGCACAATTAATCATAGACAATGTCTCCATTTGTGGGTCCTTTATTGGTGGCTTGGTATAATGTGTTAAAGTTGAATGTTCCTATTGACACTATACAAAGCATTAGGCACTTGGTTGAAGTATACTAAGGCCGCTAAATTGAGCAAGTGAACTTTTGCCAAGGACCATTTAATCCTATGTGTTGTTTAGACATTATTGTGCCTAATAAAATTTGATATGTACTCAACTATTAATATATAATGGCTTTAGCAAGTATGTTTATGCATGATTTGAATCATATGGTATAATTTGAAGCCTATAACTATTTTCATGATGGACAACTTTTACCTTGTTGGTGCTTAGGTACATAATAGGGAGAACATGTATGGTACTATGAGTTTGTTTACCCTATTCACTTACAAGTGAGAAAATTCAGCACAATAGACACTTTATATCATAGAGATGTTTGGTAGAATTCAATAAAATAGTGGACACTTCATACAAACATATCCTAGAGCTGCTACAATTTTTTATATGATTTCCCCCATATGTGTGGATTCTTTTTCCCTTGAGAGGAATTAGAGCACCTATGTTTATTTTTGGATTAGATTTCGGTGAAGAGAAATTGATTGGGATCAAGGAAGGTAGAAAAACTTGGTTTGTGTTTATAATACCCTTAAGCTTCTTCTCACAAAGAGCTATGGTACAAAAATGTCCTTTGAGCAAATGAAACCAACGAATATGGCATGTCAATTAGGAGATTCAACTAGATTGACTTCCCTTATTGCCTATGATTTGAAACCCTCACAAATGTTCCAAAACACAGAGAGAATCTTGTTGAAGTATGTAGAACATGTGGACAATAAGGATGCCATCTTTCATGGCATTGTATCATGGATTTGATGAGAAATCTAGTATTGTTTTAAATTTCTAGGTATAACATATTTTAAATTGAATTCTCAATTAAAACGTAAATTCTCATCTTAAGATAGTACTCCCTATTATTCAATGTCTAGTATTTCCAATTAATATTATATTACTATCAATCTTGACATCGAGAATTGATAAGATGTGGTAAATAATATAATTTTAATGTTTTTTGTGTTACGCATGTATATATGTATAAAATATGATACACCCCTTTACGCAGGTGCCATTGTCACTGCATTCCCATGAACAAATCTTTGACACCTTCAAAGTTACTTCTAGCTTTTGCCTCAATTTTTTTTAATCCTTTCACACTTGTTTTATTATGCCAATGTTTTACTCTTAATTTCCATCATTAGTTTATAGAGTTCAAACAATTTCCTTTTTATGATATAGATATGTTGGAAATAAGATATGGGATACAATTAACTCTTTGGCATTGTATAGGATAAAATTTATTTTTTATTTGTTCTGTCCAAATTTATGGTTTGTTTCTAGAGCTATGTTGTAGTCATCATAGATCAATATATTAGTTCTTAGCTTAAATTTTAGGTCCAAGCTACAAATAGGTGAAACACAAGGAAAACAAGGATTTATGGGAAGGTAAATATATAATGAGGAAATAGGAAACATGTGACAATACAGTTAATGCATATTAATTGAAGAGGCTCTAGGCCATGCATTGGAAAGACATCGAATTCTTCAATTCAAAATATTTGATTTACGAGATTTGATAGAAGAGAAAGTTATTTTCTTCTAACATCTGCCAACCACCCAACTTTTGAGAAATTTGGAGGCTTATGATTTAGATTAGATTTATTTTTCCTTGATAATTGGTTGTGAAGTTTTTTGGCCTTTTATTAATATTTATTATGTTCTTTTATCATACAATTACCAAAATGTAAGTATGGATATCACAAGAAAAACAATGAACACAAGATGTCGGCTCCAAGCTAGGTCAAAACCCCTCTAAGAGAAAAACCTAGAAAATTTATATTCTTATAGAATCATATCAAAGTGATATATCCAAGAATCCAACCTTCTAGATGCCAATTCAAACCCTCCTTATGCATACCAAATTAATTAATAGCAAGAAACTAACAACAAATCTTCAACAAGAGATAAGATTAGGCAACCTTCCACAAACCCTTCTTCAATTTCAAACTTCAGCCCTCCTTCTTCTGCGCAATTTTAGAACCAATCAAGAAAATTGTACATTTCCAAATGAGCTCATATGACCCTCTATTTATAATGTCCAAAAGGGTTTGAATAAGCATGCCCTTTGGGGCAAGGCCGACTTGACATATAGAGGCATTTTTTACCCAAAATTACATATAGAATATTCTTTTATCTTTTTCTTTACAAGAAGTCAAAATAGGACTTTGATTCAAAAAATCCTAGAAGCATGAAGAGAATTCTTAATTAATAAATGTTGAAAATGCAGCAAGAAAAGTCTCAATTTGATTATTTTCGTAATTGAATTGTTTGAAATTCTATATCAGCAGACAACTTGGAGGAGTTAATGTAGGTGACATGGCTCTTGTCACTCAGTTAAGAATACTCAATTCAATTTGATGAGTTGAAGTTCAGTTTTCTTGATTTGATTCCTTAAAAATAGGATTCTAGCTCAATTAATTCGAGTTAGGGAAATGGAGTTTAGTTATGTGCAGTGGGTCCCTAAATTTTAGAGCCTAGGTTGAGTTAATTTTAGTTGTAACAACTTAATTTAGTTAAATTGAGTTATGGTAAGTTAATACAGTTCTAACAGTTGTAGGAACTAATGGAAGATCAAGTTGTGGAAGTGGAACTTCAACCACACTCAGTGATCATCAAGATAACTAATGAATCAACCTAAATTAACTCATGGATGCAGAGAATTCAAGTTACCCAGTTGAGATGGAGATTCCAAGGCAGTGTATTATCAATTTGATCCAGGTGGCTATTGGTGGCCACCCGCCTATTCCACTTGGAACCCCACCATTGTCTCTTTTATTTTTCTAGTTTGCTTAATTTTAGCACAATTTACTATTTTTGGCAGTTTTTCGAGTCTTGAACTTTCAGAGCCATTTTGAGGCCCTAAACAACGTTTTTTGGGAAAACCAGGGCCAATACGAGTTGTGTTCTAGTGTTGGAAACTCATAATTTGTAGTCCTCGGATCGATATTTCTAACTAGGTATTGTGCGCATCAAACAGAGATCATATGCCAAAGTTACGACCTTGAGAAATTGATGTGCCAATTTACCCAAATGGAGCCCATAGTTTTGGCACTTCGTCTCCTAAGGTTAGTTTTTTGGATGTTTATGGTTTTCCATTTTCTTAATAGTAAATAGACCTTTGAGCCTCATTGTAACACAATTCAAAGGCATGTAGCCACCACATCTCTTCTTAGAGATAAGCTACCATGCCTAAACTAGTCTCATTTCCATTATGTTTGTAAGCATATTTCAATATTTGATATTAACGAAATGAAGTGTTATTTCTATTGCATCTCTGTATTTATGGTTATATCTATAAATTGTTTGCGATCCTATTTAAGATATGGATTACTGGTATTAGAGGGGTTTGCTCTTTCTCTGTTTTTCTTTGCATGTCCCCAACAATGTCGAGATATAGGGAGTTAGGGCTTGAACTGGTCGAACCTTTGCGAGCTCAGCCTAGCAAATCCCACCAACCTCCCATCGCAGAAGAGAAGAAAGATGAGGGAGTAGGATATATTTTCAAAATCATAATTGAATAATCCCTCAAGTGAAAAAGGAACGCGGTGATGGACAACTTTACCCAGATCCTTCAGCGACTACCCAAAGGCGACACATCTACTATCAATAGCCACTCTGGAATTGCCACACCCTTTAAGATACAAGTTAACTTTGACATCCCCATATTTAAAGGTAAAATATATGCAGACGTCGTAGATAAATGGTTAACTTTACTAGAAGGATATTTTTCTATTCATGATTTTTCCATCAAGGAAAAGATTACTGTTGCACTTATCAAAGATGCCTCCCACATCAAGGACTAGTGGGAAACCTACAGTGAGAAGAAGGATGAAAGTACACCATCACTATTTTCAGGTACACCCACTTGGAATTAGTTCCAGGATACCATCAAGGAGTAGTACTACCATGTCGAGAGCTATGAGGATAAATACATAAAGTGGACCACACTATGATGGGGAAGGGACCAAGACGTATTGGAGTTTACCAATATTTTTCATACCCTTTGCACAAAGTTGGGTATCAAGGATTTTGAGCAACATTTGGTACTCAAGTACCATGACTATCTACACAGATACATCCATGAAGAGATGGAGTTCCTGGACATCTCCTCACTCGGCATGACGTATCGATATGCTGTCACGATTGAGCATAATTTTAAACAGAAGAAGCGATACTTTGGATCTACGAATCTGAAGCAAGGGAAAGGTGCCTCCAAACTAGAGAACAAAGGACAAAGCCAAGGCAGGGTAACCCAAGACAACCAACTGAAGCCATAAGAAAATAACAACACCACGAAGTGAAATAAGGACACTTGAAAGTGGTGTGAGTTCCATAAGAGCCCCACTCACAACACAAGTGATTGTCGATCCAAGCTGTTGCTAGTGGCAAAGTTGAAGGCTTCAGAATCAGATGCATATTCTGACCCTGAGTCAGAACCCAACAAGAGGAATGACAAAGGGAAGAAGATTATTGATGTGGAGCCCAACACCACTTTTGCCACCATCAAGATCTAGAAGAATGAGCCCAAAGATCCATAGGAAGGGGAACATCTCTTCCACTCACACATGTGGGTGAAGGGTTCACTGCTACAATTCATTGTCGATAGTGGGAGCCAAAAAAACCTCATTGGAGTAGAGGTTGTGAAGCGGTTGGGCATACTGACCACACCACACCTGTAGCCGTACAACATCAGGTGGCTTCACCAAGGACGAGATCTCTGAGTTAGCCAACAATGTCACCTTCCCTACAACATCAAGCCTTTCATGGATGAGATACTTTGTGATGTTGCACCTCCTGACGTTTGTGATGTATTATTAGGAAAATCATACTTGTGGAAGTGACATGTTGTATATGAGTGTAGACCTCACACTATTATTATTTATTAACGTAATAGGTTATACAAGATACCAGAGGTCACCCCGACTACTGCTATTTCTTTGATCTCTACAAAACAATGCAGTAAGATCATTTCACAGACCAGGAATTTTGCTTTCTTTTTTATCCTCTCTTAAACTAAGAGGAAGACCATAGCCACATCCATGGCCCCCAGAAAGGATTCCTTGACGTAGCAGAAGTAGGTGGATACAGTCGTGGAAGAATACTAGGACATCTTCTCCTCACCCACAGGGGTACCCTTGCACTATCAGGTCAATCATCTAATCAATCTGACTCTCAGAGCACCTCTACCTAATGAGCAGATATCTCATCACTCCATTTTGGAAAATGAAGAGATGAAGCAGAAAATCCAAAAGTTGCTACAAAAAGGACACATCCTCCAGAAAGTTCAAGACATCTGGGATAAGTCAAATGCTAAGTACAAGCAGCAACATGATCAACATCAGGTGCAACACAAGTTTCATGTGGGCGACGAAGTTTGGTTGCATTTACAGAAAGAACGCCTCAGTAGAGCCCATCGGAAGCTCAGACTACTCCGATATGGTCCTTACACCATTACCGAGGCTATGGGAGACAATGCTTTTGAGATTAGCATTCCCCCATTCCCTGGCCTGCATCTAGTGTTCAATGTGGACCGCCTTCGATCATACTTCCCACCATTACTGGACACATCAGACATTGCAAAATAACTCACACCAACAAAGTTAAACCTATATTGCATGGAACTTGCCACAATTGATCAGATTATGGACACACAAGTCAAGAACACTCGCCAGTAGTAGATCCAACTATATCGGGTTGTCAAAGTTGGCCAACTTCTACACCAAGGCAAGTGGCTTACCAGGGACCAAGTTTAGCAAGAGATCCCCCATCTCGTGGAGGCACTCAATGCAAAGGGGACCATTATTTCCTAAGTGGGGAGGACTAATCCAGGTGGATTTGGTGGCCACTCACCTATTCCACTTAGACCTCCACCATTGTCTCTTTCATTTTTTTAGTTTCCTTAATCGTAGCAAAATTTACTATTTTTGCCAGTTTTTCGAGTCCTGAACTTCTGGAGCCGTTTTGAGGCCCTAAACAACATTTTTGTGAAAACCAGGGCCAACAAGAGTAGTTGATTAGTTTTGTTTGATTAGAAGTTGTAGTCCTCAGATAGATCTTTCTAACAAGGTATTGTGCGCGTCAAACAGAGATCGTATGCCAAAGTTACGACCCCGAGAAATTGATGTACCAATGTACCCAAACGGGGCCCATAGTTTTGGCGCCTCATCTCCTAGGGTTAGGTTTTTGGATGTTTATGGTTTTCCATTTTTTACTAAATAATAAATAGGCCTTCGAGACTCATTGTAACATAGTTTAGAGGCATGTAGCCACCAATCTCTTCTCAGAGATAAGCTACCATCACCCGAGCTAGGCTTATATCCATTTTGTTTGTATGCATATTTCAATATTTGGTATTAATGAAATGAAGTGTTATTTCTGCTGAATCTCTATATTTATGGTTATATCTATAATTTGTTGTGTTCTTGTTTAAGATCTATATCACAGTTTTAAACTATTCCGAAGTGTACAGGTGGTGCATTATTAGGTCCCTGTAATACTAGTGATTCTCCGATTACTATTGTTAATGTATCCTATATTGTTATTTTTGTGCCCCTATTGTCCCCATATTTTTATTATTATGTCCCATAAAATCCCACTATTATTATTGTTTTTCCTTTATATTATTATTGTTATGTCGGCTTTGATTATATTGTGACACCTTAGACTCCTATATATAGAAAGGATGTTTTGTCATTTGTATCATCCAAGAATTATTCATTTGTGTAATGTAAAGGAGGTTTCCCCCTCGAAGAGGTTGATTTTGAAGTTGTTTACCTATCTTTTATTCTATTTTGTGAGTTGGTTGCATAACATTTGGTATCAGAGCTTTGGATTCTAGGGTTTCATTGCTCCAAACATGTAATCGCATAATTTTTCTTATAACTTTTTTTCTACAATGTTTCAAAAGCGAAAAATAAAACCCATTTGAGCCAAAATCTCATTGAACCTCGGGTCTGAATGTCAGATCTTTTTTCACTGTAGTTTCTGATATATGATCCAAGGAAGTTAAGGTTTTTGCAGGCTCCTGAATTACATCCCAAATAGATGACCTTGGGAAAATCATCATAACTTTCTCTCTGAGCATCATATTGAAAGTTCGTAAGAATTTCTAGAAATAGGACAGACTATAGCTTTCTGTGTATCATTTTCGGATATGAAGGTCAAAATAGTGACATGCAACACCTCATACAAATTCACTCTACTGAAAAAGTATATAATCAGGCCGTCTTGGGAGATTGGGCGAAACTCTTTCTTGGAGAATCCAATTTTGATCAGACTAGTGGCATTAGAAAGAGGACTTAGAGGGATACCGCAAGATGAAATTTGAGACCTTGGTGATCCACAATTAAAGAGATACAATAGATTCAATATTGAGCTCCTACAAAGTGAAAAATGGTGTGTAGTCTTTTTAAAATTTTGCATAAGTTTGGGTTGAAAAATTAGTTTGAAGTGATTCAAAGGGCATAGTGAAGCATAATTATCATTAATTAATGCCTCGAAGAAAGAAAATGGAAACACCTAATAAGAAACCTGAAATCTCTAGCATGACTCGTGAATAAGGGGAAGAAATGCAGCATGATATATCAAAATTATGAGACCAAGTGCAACAAATTTCACTCTCACAAAAGGTAACAGAAACTAAGATGGATGGTTTAAATAATGGCGTGGAAGTTAAGATGAATGGTGTGGAAGTTAAGATGGATGGAGTGGAACCTAATATGGATGGCATGGAAGCTAAGATGAATGGTGTGGACACTAAAATGGATGGTATAGAAGAAAAACTTAAAGGCAACATAGAAGATTTGAAGATATATTTGATGAAGTTGCTACAAGAGATGCTTACTAATGGCAAAAGGGTAGTAAAGGAAACTCATGATGAGAACAAAAGAAACTTTAATCATGATTTCATAGAATCTAATGTTGGATTGAAGACCCAACATGTTCCAAAGATCGATATGAGGAAGTTTGATGGCAAGGATCTCGTAACATGGATACTACAGATGGAACAATATTTGGATCTCCATAATGTGAAAAACACACAAAAGGTACGCATTGCAGCTTTTTATTTGGAACCAAATTAGTTTATATGGTATCGATGGTTTTGCTCTCATTAAAAAAATTCTCACTTGGGAAATTTTTATGGAAGATATGATAGCACATTATGAGGATACAAAAAGAAACACCATTTTTAGCCAATTGCTAAATCTCAAACAAAAGGGTTCAATGATGGAGCACATTGAGGACTTCCAAAAATTG
>APFE031645053.1:16915-40314 GCA_000404065.3 Pinus taeda
AATCTCAAACAAAAGGGTTCAATGATGGAGCACATTGAGGACTTCCAAAAATTGAATATAAGGGTAAAATATATTCTAGAGGAGCATAAGATTGATGTGTTCTTAGGGACTTTAAAGGATAACATCCAACATGAGGTTTGCCTTTGGGAACCTAATTCATTGGAGAAGGCATTCAGGTTGGCAAGAAAAATGGAAAGAAAAATTATGGCAACAAGGAAGCCTACCACTCACAACTATAAAGATGGAAGTGTTTTTTCCCATAGTCTTCCACAACCTACAAGGTTGACACTAAAATAATTGGAAGAAAATAGAGCAAAAGGGCTTTGTTACAGTTGTGATAGAAAATACACTAAAGGTCATAAGTGTGCTGAGAAGAAATTATTTTACATAGATTGTGAAGAGGAGGAAGAAAAGGAACAAGAAATGTCAAAAGAAGAGGATATACACCAGGAATAAACCCTAGATAAAGAAGAAATGAATCCGACCATATCTTGTAATGCATTGGCCGGAATTACTACTTCTCAAACTATCAAGATATAAAGACATATCATGAAGAAAAATGTAATAGTGTTGATTGATTCGGGTAGTACCCATAATTTTGTTCATTGTAAGATAGCCAAGGAATTGAATTGCTTCCAATATCCATCACCATAGTTTCAAGTGATGGTTGCAAGTGGAGGAACCATAAATTTCTTTGGAAAGTTCCATAATATCAAACTATCCATGGGATAATATGTATTGAATAGCCCAATGCTTTCCATTTCAATGAGTGGTGTTGATGTTGTACTAGGAGTCCAATGCTACAATCTTTGGGTAGGATAACTTTTAATTTCAAGAAATTTTCTTGAAAAAATTTCAGAGGAAATGAAGTTGAATTAAGGGGTATCATAGGAAAATCGGGAAAGATAATCAGCTCTAATGAAATGACAAAGCTTCTAAAGAAAGAACAACAAGGTGTAATTTCACAGTTATGTTCACTAGAGGTTCCCACATTGAAATCATCTATTTCTCTAGATCTCCAAAAAGTCTTGAACAATCATTCCAAGGTATTTGAGACTCCCAAATTCCTCCCACCTATTCGTGATCATGATCATGTTATTCATTTGATTCCAGGAAATTTTCCTCCAAACATCAGGCATTACAGATATCCCTATGCCTAAAAGAGTGAAATTGAATGTATGGTTGCAGAAATGCTAGAGGTTGGTATAATTCAACCTAGTCAAAATTCTTTCTCTGCTCCAGTAGTATTGGTGCACAAGAAGGATGGATCATGGCGCATGTGTCCGAATTATAGGGAGCTCAATAAGCTCACTATTAAAGATAAATTTCCCATTCCTGTCATTGATGTATTATTAGATGAATTGCATGGATCAATTTACTTCACCAAGTTGGATCTTCGTTCAGGATATCATCAAATCAGGATGAAGACTGAAGACATTCCAAAAACAACATTTAGAACTCATGAGGGTCATTATGAATTTTTGGTCATGCCTTTTGGCCTTACCAATGCACCTTCAACATTTCAGTGTTTGATGAATTCAATTTTCAAACAATTCCTTAGAAAATTTGTGTTAGTATTTTTTGATGATATACTAATCTACAACAAGTCTTCGAAGGATCATGTTCAAAATGTTGACAAGGTGCTCAAACTATTGGAGGAGAAACAATTATATGCAAAAATCTCCAAATATTTCTTTGGAGTATAAGAGGTGGAATAACTGGGTCATATTGTATCTCATCTACAAAAAAGGGAAGCAAAATGTTGTGGCATATGCACTCTCAAGAAAGGATGAGGATGTGGAAGCATTGCTTTGCACCATTTCTATTATCCATCCAGATTCGATAAATGAAGTGAGGGATGTATGGAAGAATGACGAAGAAATGTGGGCATTCATTTAAAATTTACAACAAGATCCCATTACATATGATAAATTTAGATGGAAAAATGATTCATTATGGTACAAATATCACTTATACCTATGTAAGAATTCCAAACTCAAACAAAAGATTCTTATGGAATTTCACACCTCTCCCTTAGGAGGGCACTAAGGATTTTTAAAAACTTACCACAGGGTTAAGAAGGAATTTTTTTGGGATGGCCTTAAATTTGATATTCAAAAATTTGTGGCGGAATATTTGTTTTTCCATCAAAATAAAGTTGAAACAATTAAGACCCCAGGTCTATTACAACCTTTCTCCATTCTAAGTCAATGATGGGATGAGGTTCCACTGTATTTTATCATAGGTTTACCCAAGTCCAAAGGAAAGAGTGTCATCATGGTGGTAATTGATATAATTACCAAGTATGCACACATTTGCGCTTTATCTCATCCATTTAAAGCCAGTACAATTTCTACTACATTTATGGAAATAATTCAAAAGCTACATGGAAACCCAAAGATTATTGTAAGCAACAGAGATCCCATTTTCACTCGAAATTTTTGGACATAATTATTTTCTTGTCTTGGTACTCAGTTAGCTCATAGCTCATCTTATCATCCTCAATCTAATGGGAAAACTGAGACAGTAAACAAATGTTAGGAAGGATATCTTTGTTTCTTTGTATCTGATAAACAAACACAATGGATCAAATGGTTGCCCTTGGCTGAATGGTGGTATAACACTTCATTCCATACTGTAGCAAAATGACCCCATTTATGGAACTTTATGGATATCATCCACCATCCATCACATCATGTTTAAGAGAAAATTATAAGATTCAAGTAGTGGAAGATCACATTGAGCATCAACAACAAGTTCTCCAACTCTTAAAGGATAACCTCACTTTGGCACAGAATAGAATGAAATAACGAGCAGATCAATATCACAACGAAAGAAGTTTTGATGTAGGTGACTGGGTATTTCTACCACCTACAACCATATAAACAAATGTCCCTCAAGCAAGCTAAGAAGGATAATGAATTATCACCAAAGTATTATGGTATGTACAAGGTGTTGCAAAAGATTGGTACTATGGCATACAAATTGGAGCTTCCTATAACTTCTCGAGTGCACCTAGTTTTCCATGTTTCATGCTTAAATAAGGTTATAGGTGATAAGCTCCCAGTTCAAACAATGTTTCCAGAACTTGATGAGGAAGGAAAATTCATACTGGAACCTGAAGTAGTCACAAAAATAAGAACTCGACAACTATGAAATCGATCAATTTCAAAGTATCTCATCAAGTGGAAGAACTTACTGCTGAAGATTCCACATTGGAGGATGATAATTTTATACAGAAGCATCCATAACTACTCAAGCATTGAGGACAACAATTTTTTGAAGGAGAGGGGCATGTTAGGTCCCTATAAGACTAGTGATTCCCCCATTACTATTGTCATTTTAGCCCTTATTGTTATTGTTGTGCCCTTATTGTCCCCATATTATTATTATTGTGCCCCATAAAAGACCACTATTGTTATTGTCATGCCCTTATATTATTATTTTTATTTCGGATTTGATTATATTGTGACACATTAGACTCCTATATATAGAAAGGAGGTTTTGTCATTTGCATAATCTAAGAATTGTTCATTTCTGTAATGTAAGGGAGGTTGCCCCCTTGAGGAGGTTGATTTTTAAGTCGTTTACCTATCTTTTCTTCTATTTTGTGAGCTGGTTGCATAGTTCAGAGGCATGTAGCCACCACATCTCTTCTCAGAGATAAGATACCATCACTCTAGCTAGTCTTATTTCCATTTTGTTTGTAAGCATATTTCAGTTTTTGAATGAAACGAAGTGTTATTTCTGCTCCATCTCTATATTTATGGTTGTATATATAATTTATTTTGTTCTTGTTTAAGATATATATCATAGTTGTAAAACATTTTGAAGTGTATAGGTGGTGCATGCAGTCAGAGGAAGACCCTAAAGGAATTGCGCAATCCATATTAGGAAATTTCCTAATTAATAGGGGATAATTTCTCAAGGGAAAAACACAAGGAGCTTGGAGGGCTTGAAAATTAGCTAAGTGTTAGCCAGAGTCGATCAGTCAAGGAGAGAAATAGACTATACAATTGTAGGTTGTGCTCAGGCTTGAGCAAGCATATGTATTCATCTCTATTATTTGATTAGTGCAAAATAGGTAGGAAGGGGTTTTGAGCAGTTTCTTTGCCCAAGATAAATATTTGTGCATATGTGATATTTCTTCTTGCATGTCTATGATTTGTGTTTTAGATTGTGAATTAATTTCTACAGAGCAATAGAGTAGATTCAAGTCATGTGATTTAGTATCACATCATATAAAAAATTTACCTTTATGTATCTCGTCATTTATTATTAAAAGGTTCATCTATGATCTTCACGAAGTTGAGCTTCCTCACAGCTACTAGCACATGTATTCTTCCTTCATAACAAAGTTCTTCCTCATATTATTCAAAGTACCATATCAAATTTCCAATATCAATTGTGCTTTCATGCTTATCCAAGCCATCAATAGTGAAATCCACACAATCTATGTGTTCCATGATCAAACCACGTAGTTTTAGATCCAACAAATTATTTCTTTCTAGCCTTTGCATATACTAATGCAATATGATTTTCTAGGGAACCAATTCATATCTCAAACAAATCATCAATATCGGACTTTCAAAATCATAATGGCCTTAAGTCAAGGCGTCAAATTATGTTGCTTTCTCCCTTTGAGGTCAACAATCCTTTGCATAGTCTATCTCATATTGCAACAGAGTTCAATTTTATGCTCTTTAGCTTTAAATCATCAATTTGAACCAATTAGCAGGCTTCAATATCATAATCATCAAGGTCTTTACAACTCCCTCTTTCCTTCTTGTTTTTTACCATATGATAGCCTTCTTGATACATACATTAAACTAATCCTTACTTCACAATCATCATGATATGCCACATTCCTTCAAGTCTTTCATCTGCTTAGTCAAGATTTAGATAAAAATTAGCCTTGACCTATAAATTTAACTAGAAGACTTATGAAATAACAAGGAGACAAAATATAAAGACAATAATATTAACAATAATCAAGGTGTCAAATACTTATCTCTAGAGAAAGGTTGACTCCCTCTTAATCTTGGACCCCTTTTCATCAAAGCTTGTTTTTCACATCATTATGATATAATATCTACCAATATCAGGTTCCTTTTCCTTTCATAGCAGAAATCAATTATGGTTTCTATTTGTAGGGTTTCTTCCTTCATTCCATACGTTTCTAGGGTTTACAAACCCTAGATGCCAAGACCTATCACTTATAAACTATAAAGTTCTACAACCACACAAAAGAGTTAGTTGCAAAACCCTAGATTTTTAAGGTCTTCAAGCTCTTGGTAGAAACAATAGATTCTATGCAAAACCTAGATTCATCAGAGTTATTAAGACTTTTCATTTGAAAATTTCTATAAGCATGCTATGAAACCCTAACAATTGACATGTCTTTTATCTTTCCTATCTCTAATTTATGCATACCCTTTCTATGGTCATTATCACGACCTAAAAAATTATATAGGTTATAGAAAATTATACGTACCTCCTTTGATTTTACCTTTCTTCTTTTGCAGAGACTTGGTCTTGTTCCTTGAATTTATATTTATCGACATCATTTCTTCAGGTCAGCTTCATTAATAAATTAAGTCATTTAAAACTATAAGCATCCCCTACGTACCAGCCACCAACCACTGTGATTCAAAATAATATAAGTCCTTTCTAGATTATTAACCATAGCCAAACATTATTGTAGACAAAATTAAAATGTGCTCTTTGTGGTCTAGCTAATGTAGCTAGATATGACTCCATCCAAATGAAAAAATCCCCTTCGTGGATTGGCTACTGTAGTAAAACAAATCAATGTCATCTATTGATGTGATGACACTATGACGATTTCACTATAATTTTGTTCAATGCACTCTAGAATTATTTTACTGTAAAATATATTGATGCCATCTCAAATAATGGTTGCCCCACTATAGAGATAACTCATTGTAGAGAATGATCTCGAACGATATCATCGTAGTAAACATAGAAGATTCATGACCACTGTAATGATGAAGCCATTTCAAAGTGATTCTTTTGTTATAATCAAGCGTGATGCCTCTGTTGTATAGTTTACGAGTCTCATGAACCACTTTATAGTGAAAGTCTTGTGGAATGCGAATTGCAACATTTAGATATGTGAGTACTGACAACGAACCATTGTAATAACAAGAGAGAGCCATACCACAATGCGAGCGAGGGGAATACATTACTGTGAAAGCCATAATACATAGATATTAGTGATGCCATATAGAACCATATGTGATGCTACACAAATCCACTATAGTGATAACGATGTTACATAACCACATATGCAAACCATAGTATTAATATCGAGCCTTAGATGAAGCAATGTGGATCATTAACGAGCCATCACGAAAATGGGAGCCACAAAGTCTTGTAATGGTCTCAAAGTGAGCCACTAAATATATATGATCCTTGTCACTATAAAATGTGAAGCTTCCATATATATATCAAGCTAGAGGGTATGTGATTATCAATACAGGTCACTTTCAATTGCATATGTGAAATTCATAGAAATCGAGTCATTGCAATGTCATTATCACAAGGGTATACTATCATTACAGATATACTACCATAAGGGTCAAACTCAAGGTCACTGCTATATCATATTTACACATATAAAGCTATTGTATTAAGGTATATGGATCATTTTCAAACAACAAGTAACAAGATCACTATTATATTATTGAGGTCAAGGTCCTTCACATCACTCCCATATATTATACCTTCATATCACTACTAGATCTTTGTATCCTTTGTATTAGTGTTGTATCTCAGATCAACCAATCAAGGGATCTCATCCTTCTATATTACCTTGCATCATACTAAAAGGATTATTTACTATGTATAAACTTGGGTGAACAATATATTTATTGTACTACTTCAAATTTCGTTACAATGGTGACTTGTACCATTAGATGAAGAACTTGGAGCATACAGTATAGTCATGTCTTGAAACATGACTTTCATCATTGTCATTGTATACCTTCATAGCTTGCATCAGTTTTCATTCTTATTACTTATACACACATGTAATTCGTTAATTTTTGCATCGTTCCATATTTCCATATTCCAAGGTACCAAGGTATTGCCTAGAAATTTGTGTTACATTTTATCATACCTTTATATACACTTCAAACTGTAGGGATTTGAACAAAGATAATCATATTACTGCTTCAAAACTATAAGAGGAAACTTCAGATCATACGTTCAGACTTAGTATCATTCTTACTCTCTTTCTTCTCTTACAATCAGATAACTCGCACGATCACATAGCTCTAGTCTTTGAAAAATAGGTATCCACAGATAAGAAGTATCTATCCTTCTTTTTAAGCCAACATAAGTGATCTACAGGCATCCCTTTTCCAAACCTTAGCTTTGATTCTATGTTTAGAAATCACGAGGCTTATGATTTAGATTATAATTCTCTTTCCTTGATAAATGTTTGTGAAGTTTGTTGGCCTTTTATTAATGTTTATTATTTTCTTTCATCAAATAATTACCAAAGGGTTTACATGAAGATCACAAGAAATAAAAAAAAACTCAAGATATAGGCTTCAACCCAAGGAAAAACCTCTCCAAGGGGAAAACACATAAAAATTCCATTCTTATAGAATTGGGTCAAAATGAGATATCCAAGACTCTAGCCTTCTACATGTCAAGTCAAACCCTCCTTCTACACAACAAATTCTTCAATAGAAAGAGACCAACAAAAAATATTATAAGGCAGACCTTCCACAAACCCTTCTTCAATTTTAGACTGTGCCCCTCCTTATTTTTTGAAATTTAAGATCCAACCAATCAAATTTTATGTGTCCAAATGAGCTCATCTCACCCTCTATTTATACTATCCAAAGGGGTTTGACTAAACATGCCCTTTGGGGCAGGGCTGACTTGACATCTAGAGGCATTTTGACCCAAAATTACATCTAGAAAATTATTTTATCTTTTTATTTACAATAAGTCCAAGTAGGACCTTGATTCAACAAATTCTAGAAGCATGTAGAACATGCTTAATTGATAAATAATAATAATAATAATAATAAGAATAATAAGAATAATAATAATATTTTTTCTTCTTTTTACATTTACATAAAATATACAATGACATAAGTAAAAATATCATTATCAAGACTAAACCTAGTTACATTTTCCAGCATAGCTAGGTTGATGACACTGCCCACCAACACTAATACCATAATCAATACTTTTAACATTTCCCAACCATATGGCTAGAGTGATGCCACCTCCCATTGGTACTGATACCATAATCACTAATAAAATATACCTAACATGATGAAATAACAATATATCAAGAAAGAAAATTCATATCCATAAAAAAAACATGCCATAAAACAGATTGCAAAGACTTATCTAATAAAATGTGTTGCTTGCTGCGAATGTTGGACATACCACACAACTGTCAACCACACTAATTCTAATATCTCTACATTCGATCAACCCCAAGCTGGGATCAAGAATCCATAAGTACAATGGCTCACCTAATGCCAAATATGGCACATAACTAGAGTCGAACATGAATATGGCCATGGTACCAAACCCTAGTAGACTCCAAATAATAGTCCCACATATCCCATCAACCTACACAACCTAAAGTATTGCACCCCATTCTCATCACCTACATTCTATTGGGTTGTGCCACTACCTGTCCATGGGTTTCCAACTTAGTTGGCTAGTGATGTCTCAAATCCCTATGGCTTATAGGAGTTCTTGCTACCGTTAAGGGTCTCCAAGTACCCTCCATACTGATACATTGACACTTGTCCCTACACTTATCCCTTTGGGGCTCTATCCTTCAATGCATTTATACCAAGACCCACCTAGGGTCCTAGGGTACAATAGCAAGGGATCCTTTGGTTTTTCCTAGTGCAAACACCACAATCATCCCTTGGTAATATTTGATGGAAATGAAGGATGAATACCTGTTACCATCCATTTACGTTTTATCTATAACTTAGTATAAATATAATTATCAATTTATCTTTAAATATATATTAATATTATAATATATATTATCTACTGTGCTAACATCTATGGCATCTCAGATGCTCCCTAGACCATTCTGTGTGTGTGTCTAGGATCCAATCTGAGTTGTGAAAACCCTAACCTCCCAGATGCTCCCTTATATATTGTATGCGAGCATCCAAGACTTCTCGAACGTTGTTTTGACCATAATGTGCCAGAGCCCGAGGATAAAAAAAACCTTAGTGATGAGCCACCATCTAAGATCCAAAAAACCCTAGACACGAGCGAGCTTTGACCCTGTAGTTTAGGACCCTTTGTGTGATCTTTCCTCTACCAAACGTGTGTGAACGAAGACAATAAGAGAAGAGAATATGACTTGATCAATGTGTCCGAATGAGCTTGAGGTCTCTTCTAT
Organism: Pinus taeda; assembly: GCA_000404065.3. Lineage (NCBI taxonomy): Eukaryota > Viridiplantae > Streptophyta > Pinopsida > Pinales > Pinaceae > Pinus > Pinus taeda. Next base: position 26,337 of record APFE031645053.1, read on the forward strand.
TTATAGGCTTTCATGAGGGTCCCCTTGGGGTTGAGGTTGACCTGTCCAATTGTACATGTGCTTATAAGGGCCAACCCAATCCAATATAAATGAATAAATAAATAATTTTAAAAACCAACTTCTACTTGTCCAAACAAGATGATATTTAGGTAGATTTTGGTCCTCTCGAAAAGAGGAATCTATTGAAATTATTATCTTCATCATATCATTTTTCCAAAGTGGAATTTGATCGAAGTTGCATAATTTTAACAACTAACAACCATAATTCTAAGTGAAGGCCATGGAGGGAGAATGGAGATTGGAGGATTGGATAAGCATCTGTGATTTCCTTGAGGATAAAAAAATCCAAGATAGGAAAATTGAACCGACACTCTTTGAGGATTGGATAGATATCTAAGATAAGAGTGGTAAAAGAGGACCAATATTGTATGAGGATTTGGAATCCAAGATAAGAATAGTCCTAAAAGGACATACTTGGTGAACATTCGGATGGTGTATGTGCTTTATAGAGGTAATGTGTGGTATCTCACGTAAATCCTCGTAGCATGATGATCATATATATGAAAGAGCTTGTCAAAGTTAAGGCCTTACTATCTTGACAATGTTGATCATAATGTTGATGCTTAAAGATGGCTTATCGATCCAACTCTTCTTATGAGAACTCTTCAGTTTAAGAACGATGTTGTACTAGGTGTACAATTATGAATACCTCCCTAGTTAAGAGGGAGTGTTGGAAAATGTAACTAGTTTTGGTATTCATAATTATTATTGTACTAATGTCAATATGTATATCTTATGTAATAAACAAAAGAAGAAATAAAAATTATAATTTTATAACATGGGTTTCATGCTTCTTATTAATGGTCTTCTATGTAAAAGCATCTTCTTCATGCTTCTCGGGTTTGTTAGGTCATAGGATTTATTTTCATGAGTCAAGAGAGTCAACATCATGATTATAAGACCCATATGGGCAAGATATATCTTGTAAAACGATATATTTTGAGTCAACGAAGTAAAAATAATCCTCCTATCATAATTGGGACCAAAGAGGGGTATTTGACCCACCCATAAGTGTTTAAACAGAAGTTGTTCAACCTCATTTTCTCACTAATTCGATCTATAATCAAGGATCTCAATATGAAGTGTGAATTTCAAGAAGAAGGTAAAGAAAGGCAAGGAATGAGGAAGCAAGAGATAGAAGAAGGAAAAATCTAAGTTTTTCCATAGTTTTCTCTCACACGTGAAAAGTAGTATTGCTCTACAGGGGGGCGAAGCTGCAGAACAACTGTAGGTCCAAAATATTGTTGTTGGGGGATGAAATTTTGATTTTAGTGCAGTTCTGGAAGGATTTGTATCTCATTGACTTGGTATATTTTTGACCTAGTTGGAAGGTCTTCTTGGAGGGGTGGCTTGGTGCTAGAGGAGGCTTTGGTATTCAATTTTGGGTCTTGTTTTTCTCATGTGAAGAAAATTCAATAAGAAGAGAAGATATTTTCTAGGTTTTCCCCTAGCTTGGAGCCTAATTTCTATGTCCATTTTCTTTATTGTTTTTTCACTTAATAATTTTTTGATGAAGAATATATAATAAGGAAATATAAGAAGATAAATAAATATCACAAGAAATTGTTAGGATTAAGAAGAAATTAAATTGATAGCTTCCCTACTACATTCTATAACACCTTTCATTATCTTCTTTGCAGCTCCTTATCTCGACTCTTAGGCTACTCAAGGTATCCATTAAGTCAGGAGATTATTCCCCCTCCCCCTTGGCCAATCGATCTTTCTTCTTCCCCATCCTGCATGTGATCAGAACTATACCTTACCATTTTGTTGTTCATTTCTTGGCTATCAAGATTTATGGCATACCACCCTTTTCTATTATGGGTGACCTTCATCTTATGTAATGTGTTGTTACACAGAGAACACAACTGTTAATTTCAGACAAAATTGAAGCATATAATAATTGATATCACCTTGGCTCATTGTTTGAAATGTGTCAGTGCAAGGCTAGTTGGAACCTACATTTCAAGTTAGCATATCAATAATAATAAATTTGTATCAATTGTTAGTACCATGGTATTGACCCAAATCATAAGGTAAGAACAACACTCATACATACGTTCAATCAGTTTGGACTAGCTTTTAACACCTAAACATTGGTTTAGATTATTTTCCAAAAAGAAATATGCGACTCCTTTACAAGAAATTTGTTGTTACTTTCCCATGATAAAGCCCATCTAGTCCAAGTGTTGAACCTCAAAGCTTTGATACCAATTTGTAACACACCCCCTCCTAAACCCCACCAAAACACTAATTAAAAGGAGGTGTTTATTGTACTAACCAAATATCTAAGGTACCATTATGGGAAATGGGGTGTAATAATTTATGATCTTTTCAACTAACTCAAAATCTCAATTAGACATCATAGTTGTGTTCGTCTTGTCAAGAGGATTTCAATGATATAATTTGTTTTCTTCAATCCAACCTCTACATAAAACGCTAGGGTCAATTGAGTTCTAATGAATCAGAAGGTTCCATGTAACAAATCCTCCACGTGGCGCCCAAGTGGTGCCTTCATGGTGCCTATGTGGCTACATAGCCAATCACCCAGTGCCACTTGGCACATTTGTATTAGTTACCAACCTGTTGATGGTTTGTAGTGCTCACATTTAAATAAGCGCGCGCACACACACACACACACATATATATTGCATGTTAATTGAGGAATGTTATTTACCAGCAATGTTCCCATCTCTTGCGCCCATTACCCTCACTCATTTCCCCTTACACTTTCGCAACTGCTTTGAGGTTGACCCTCTGGGTTGGCCTGTATGGTGGGTACACGCTTAGGCCAATGAACAAACTTTTGGGCTCACATGTACGCAACCACAGCCCATGATTATGTCATCTTGTGCCCTTTTTAAAATCATTCTACCACTAAACTGTTGGGTTCTGACCTTCAATCTCATGTGTCCTAGCAGGTCCAACCTATGTGCTAAAAATGCTTTTGATTGGTCCACAATTCCCCACTCTTATATAATAACTTCAAAACCTTGCTCCACATTCCCTCTTGAACAAGCCATAGTAGCATACCCTTGGTCCCACACTTCCCACATCTCATGTCACCCTAGAACTGAGTCATGTTGGATCTCCTCCATTACTACACCAAGGCCTTATTTTGGGTAACAAAATTTGGGACATAAAATATTCCTGTCATCTATTGCACCTATTTCATATCTATGCAAACCTGCATTGGAATTTTAATGATGCAATTGGTTTTTTGCATGGGTGAGTTGGTTCCTTTTCCAACCAATGCATGGGCTCTAACTCCCCTATGCTTCCTCCATGTCATCATCCTTTGCACGTTATCCCAACCCTCATCAGTCGAGGCATTCCCCATGCATTATCCTTCATGAAATTTTGTAATAACTCCCATATACACACTTAATTTTTATTTTGAAATAACTAATAATACTAACGATTTCCTAGTCAAGATTCCCACCATATTTCTTTTATTTTCCAATAACACATTCTTATATTATTAATGGAATCAAATAACACAAACTTCACATGATATTGTATTAATTTTACTGGTTTGTAGTTGCCTTATAATCCTTGTGTAATTTAATTAATATTTCCTAAAAACTAATGGTAAAATTTCAATCCTTTAGTAAAAGGATTTGTGCATGATTGCAGGCTCCCTTTACAATAAAGTCATTATTGACTTGTTCTATATTCCCTTTTCTATGATTGAATTACTAAGTTTATATATTTAAGTTTCATTGCCTCTTCCTTACTATGTTTATTAAGGGACATAAACCCTGAGGATAGCTATGGTCCATCCTCAAGAGCAATGAGAAAGGGCTTTTAGCCCTTTCAAACAAAACAATACTTTTTTATTATTATAGTGTTTTTAGAGTAATTACATAATAAAGATGAAAAATAAATGAATGCCAATTTATTTTGGGTCATGATAACATAATGAATTCATGTCATGAATTCATAATGACATGTAGATAGTTCATCTATCCTAGCATGCTTGTATATTCATGTCCTTTCTTATCATCTGCAAAAAAACAAAAAATAATTATTAAAATTTAATCGTCATCTATGCCTTATTTGTAAAGTAGCAAAAGCTTTATAAAGAATCAGATTTAATAGTTTATGAAAAATAACCAGCCTAATTTTATAACTGAAAGACAATGAATAGATTGAAAATTCATATCATGCATTGAATTTACCTTTGCACCATTTTCTCTACGTTCTTTTTCTGAAACCATGATATGCCCATGCAATATAGGTCATCTTACTCCCATATAGCCTACAACCTATTTAGACATACTCATCAAACTAAAAAAATGTAATCAATTAAATGCAAAGTGTCCCAGTGCATGATAGAGTTTGACTGCTTTAAAAATTAGAACTAAAAGAATAATTATTTTTTCAAACTAGTAAAAAGAAAATACTACATTAAATAAATTTATTATCAAAATCATTTTTTCTCACTAGTAAAAGATGAAAATACAGTACTAAATACATTTATTATCAAAATCATCACAATTATCACTGTAATTTTATTTATTATCAAACTCATCACAACTATCATATAAGTTGAAGTTATTCTTTCAACTATTATGTATCACAGAAGCCTCAATTCAACTAACTATCATATAAATTATTAATGAATGGACATACAAGAAAACAAAGAAATCCAATATTCAATCAAGAATACCTTTGATAGATGAATCTATTATATTTACAAGGTTACAACAGTTTCCAGGAGACTCAACAACCAACCGTAAGCCCACTACTCTGTATTTATGCTGTGTAATATAATATATTAAGTTTGTATGCATATATCTGTAGTATATTATATATAATATAATATATATCTGTGTAATATAGTATATTAAGTTAGCTTGCATGTATTTATGATGTGGAATATAATATATAATCTAGTTGGCAAGGTCTCCACCACAGTGTAAAGGTAAGGGTGTACAAGTCTCCAACACATATGTAATTATTATGAAATCCCACATGTATTCACCATTTTTTTAATACAGGCAAAATATCCATCAATAATGAGTGGGAGAAATTGAAATTTATATGAATATAATCATAATAATGACAAACAATGAATGAGAGTGAGAGTGACAACTCAAAGCCTCTATTCATTTCCTTCCCAAACAATCAAACTAGTCAAAATTACAAACCAAGTTGAGGGAGAGAAAATAAAAAATTACAAGATGTCGAAAGTGATTGGAGAGAAAATCAAAATATAAACCCAGAAATTTAATCTAAGTAGTTATGACAATGAAATTTGTGAATATCCCCTACAGAAAATTCACAATATTAAAAAGATAGATACGGCTTTTTACTATTTGGAGTGAATTGAGTACCATGGGCAGGTTCAAATTGAAGTGGGGCAATGGTAACAATCACACGGAAATCCTGGGTTGAAAGCTTCTAGCCAAGCATACAGTTTTTTACTATTTGGAGTGAATTGAGTACCATGGGCAGGTTCAAATTGAAGTGGGGCAATGGTAACAATCACACGGAAATCCTGGGTTGAAAGCTTCTAGCCAAGCATACAGTGCCAAATCATGTGAACAACTATTTTTAGTGTTTCAAAAGCGAAAGGAGGTGAACAATATCTGATCTTTAAAAATGGTTAAATGCTTTTTATGTAAATATTTTGATGACCTTAACAAATATTTTGTTAAAAAATCTTAATGCTAACAAAATATACCATAAAATAAAATTTTAAAAATAATTAAATACAGAGAGAACCCAGTGTTTTGAGAAAATTTACCAAATTATAATGAATAAAAAAATAGTTATGGGTTTTATGTAATCTCATATATACAAGCTAATTTGGCCGTCGGTGAGATTGGATTAGATACTGAAACTCTGCATCATTATGGAGGGTGTTTGGGAGAGCTGGAGAGGATAAAGGGGTGACCCAAATGGGGGAGCTGGAGAGGATAAAAGGGTGACCCAAATCAAATCCATATGGTCCACATGTGCCTATAGAAAAAAATTGAGCCATTAAATTACAAGTCCAACATAACCCAGAAATTCAGTATAAACCGAATACATTGAATCCAAATATAAATCCAGAAATTCAATCTGAGTAATATATGCTATTTTGAAAATATGGAAGGGCACGAGGAGACATACGAACAGAGGGATCTAAGCTATAGTTAGAAAGCCACAGAAGGGAAGTTATGGAAAGCCAAGGATCTGAGCTATAGTTACAGAGGCAGCATGACCAGTGAAGTTTGACTAATCGATTCCCGAACATCTGGAAGGAATACCCTCGTGAATCCAACCCCACCTCCTGAACATACTCATTCTCGATCTCCCAGGCAGGGAATGAAAATGGTAACGAAATAATTGATATAGAATTTTGGATAATAGGTAGGTTTCAGGATTCAGCTATGAATGATAAAATAAATCATTGAAGAGCATTGCCGGTGCCCTTGGATGTAATATGCTTAACCTAGAAATAGCTAATAATTCAATAATTCAGTGCAAAACCTGAGAACAAGAAATTCAATCCTTTATATTATTTACGAAACACATAGAAAGCTAGGAGAACAACAAATTCAATGCAAGTACATTGCAATCTGAACAATCTCTTCATCACACATGCAATCGACAATGACTTTAAAACAGAGTCAGTCAAGAAAATGCTTTGCTTACCTCCGAGGGATGAATGCTTTGCTTACCTCCGAGGGATGAATCCACATGCAGAGACATGATATTTGCAAGGTTTACGGTGTTGCTCAAGCATTGGAGAATGGCTGCTGCATTGGGAGACTGGTCGCTGCATTAGGAGACGATGTGTAAAACAACGGTTTCCAGGAGACTCAACAACCAACCGTAAGCCCACTACTCTGTATTTATGCTGTGTAATATAATATATTAAGTTTGTATGCATATATCTGTATTATATTATATATAATATATTATATATCTGTGTAATATAGTATATTAAGTTTTCTGGCATGTATTTATGCGGTGGAATATATAAATTTAGTTGGCAAGGTCTCCAACACATATGTAATTATTATGAAATCCCAGATGTGTTCACCATTTTTTTTTAATACAGGAAAAATATCCAACAATAATGAGTGGGAGAAATTGAAATTTATATAAATATAATCATAATAATGACAAACACTGAATGAGAGTGAGAGTGATAACTCAAAGCCTCTATTCATTTCCTTCCCAAATAATCAAACGAGTCAAAATTACAAGACAATTTGAGGGGGAGAAAATACAAAATTACAGGATGCCGAAAGTGATTGGAGAGAAAATCAAAATATAAACCCAGAAATTTAATCTAAGTAGTTATGACAATGAAATTTGTGAGTATCCCCTACAGAAAATTCACAATGTTAGAAAGATAGATACGGCGTTTTACTATTTGGAGTGAATTGAGTACTATCCCCAGGTTCATAGGAAGCAGTGCAACATTTCAAATTGAAGTGGGGCAATGGTAACAATCACACGGAAATCCTGGGTTGAAAGCTTCTAGCCAATCATACATTTCCAAGTCATGTGAACAACTATTTTTAGTGTTTCAAAAGCTACAGGAGGCGAACAATATCTGATTCTTAAAAATGGTTAAATGCTTTTTTAAGTAAATATTTTGATGACTTTAACAAATCTTTTGTTAAAAAATCTTAATGCCAACAAAATATACCATAAAATAAAAATTTAAAAATAATTAAATACAGAAAGAGCCTAGTGTTTGAGAAAATTTACCAAATTATAATGAATAAAAAAATAGTTATGGGTTTTATGTAATCTCATATATACAGGCTAATTGGGCCGTGGGTGAGATTGGATTAGATACGGAACCTCTGCATCAGGATGGAGTGTGTCTGAGAGAGCGGGAGAGGATAAAGGGGTGACCCAAATGGGGGAGCTGGAGAGGATAAAAAGGTGACCCAAATCAAATACATATGGTCCACATGTGTCTATAGAAAAAAATTGAGCCATCAGGATGGAGTGTGTCTGAGACAGCGGGAGAGAATAAAGGGGTGACCCAAATGGGGGAGCTGGAGAGGATAAAAAGGTGACCCAAATCAAATCCATATGGTCCACATGTGCCTATAGAAAAAAATTGAGCCTCCAACATAACTCAGAAATTCAATATAAACCAAATACATTGAATGCAAATATAAATCCAGAAATTCAATCTGAGTAATATATGCTATTTTGAAAATATGGAAGGGCACAAGGAGACATACAAACAGAGGGATCTAAGCTATAGTTAGAAAGCCACAGAAGGGAAGTTATGGAGAGCCAAGCATATGAGCTATAGTTACAGAGGCAGCATGACCGGTGAAGTTTGACTAATCGATTCCCGAACATCTGAAAGAATACCCTCGTGAATCCAAGCCCACCTCCTGAACCTACTCATTCTCGATCTCCTTGGCAGGGAATGAAAATGGTAACGAAATAATTGATATATAATTTCGGATAATAGGTAGGTTTCAGGCTTCAGCTATGAATGATAAAATAAATCATTGAAGAGCATTGCCGGGGACCTTGGATGTAATATGCTTAACCTAGAAATAGCTAATAATTCAATAATTCAGTGCAAAACCTGAGAACAAGAAATTCAATGCAAGTACATTGCAATCTGAACAATCTCTTCATCACACATGCAATCGACAATGACTTTAAAACAGAGTCAGTCAAGAAAATGCGTTGCTTACCTCCGAGGGATGAATCCACATGGAGAGACATGATATTTGCAAGGTTTACGGTGTTTCTCAAGCATTGGAGAATGGTTGCTGCATTGGGAGACGATGTGTAAAACAAATGATGTCACTGACAAACCACTCGATACCGCAACGCAGAAACCAACTCTGGAGCACCGTATACTTTAAGTTTGCTTTCTCACATCGATGCAAAGCTCGAACTCTTCCCAATTTCCTCTTTGGAACATCTCTCCTAAATATTTGCCAAGACACTAAGCTGCTTGCTAATGCTCACAATCAAGAAACACCTAGTTTGATTGGTGAAGGAAAGAAGAAACATCAATTCTATCATTGGAGATATTATCATTTTGATAATGAATGTTGTGACTTGTAGGAAAAAATGGTCGATGCATTTCTTATTGAACAACATCGAACAACCGATAAGTGTTGACATTAATGATGCATACCTAGATATTAATGTTAATAATTTAACCTCCACCCACCCTTTGTGGGTTCTCATGGAAAAAGGCTATTGTGAGAACAAGAATGAAGCTCTCTTCACTTAATAATTTCAAGATCAAGCAACAACTTGTCACACATTACAAAATACATATTAATATGTCACACATTCATTCTAAAATACAATCATATAAATGAAACTCAAATGACAATCATTACACGAAATTATGCATTTAAATTTATCATCACAAAGTAATATAAAAACACATCAATCAATGTATACAATAAAAACATACAAGTTGATCATACAAATATTCAATCACTCAATAGGCATACAAAAAGTTCTGTAATTACCATACACCAATCAATCAATGACATACAACTTGATCATACATGAAGTGAACCACTAAGCAAGCATCCAAAAATTGTGCAATTATCACAAAATCTAGTGGTTGGAAAAATATTATATTGATTAAGTCAAATGCATTTACATAACTTTAAGTTGATTTAACATTTAAGATTTTCAATTAACATGTTATAATTATCTATATCAATGCATTATTCGATACTTTTAGTTTAAAATCTAACAAGCAATAAATACACATAATAAATACACAAACATAACCCACATTGAAATGCACAAACACTCAAACATCAAAAATATTGCAAATACAAAAACACACAAACATCCCATCAAAGTTACTGACTACACACACAAAATTATAAATACATACAAACATTGCATATCAAATTTTTATCATCATACATAGACAATTGTAAATATCCAAACATACAAAATTAGTGTAGATAGTAAATCAAGCCATATGCTAAAGAAAATCTAGACACATTTCAAAGTACATATCAAACATGCTATCCACATTCATTATAAATGCACAACTATGTAAATAAAGTCCAAACGACAACCATTCTCATACACAATCACAAATACACATCAAATAATGAACATCACAAAAAGCCTTGTAAAGACACAAAGATACATTGAACATTGCATATCAAATTTTGGTGATCACACACAAAAAAATGTTTTGAATGCGCAAACATAATAGATACCAAGCACCAAACATTAACAATGAAAATTCTCACATATTTCAAAATACATATTAACTAACATGTCACACATTCATTGTAAAACACAATCATATAAATGAAGCTCAAACCAAAGTCATTACACTAAATTCTGCATTTAACTTCATCGTGACTAAGTAAGAGAAGAACACATCAATCAATGTATACAATAAAAACATACAACTTTATCATACAAAATTTCAATTACTCAATATGCATACAAAAAAAATTGCAATTACCATACACAAATCAAACCACTAAACAAGCATCCAAATATTGTGCAATTATCACAAAATCCCATGGTTGGAAAATATTATATTGATTAAATCAAATTCATTTACATAACTTCAAGTTGATTTAAGATTTACGATTTTCTATTGACATGTTATAATTATTTATATTGATGCATTATTTGATACTTTTAATTTACAATCTAATAAGCAATACAAACACACAATCATAACAAGCATTGGAAATGCACAAACATTCAAACATCAAAAGCATTGCAAATACACAATCATACAAACATCCCATCAAATCTTCGTACTACGCACAAAATTATAAATACATACAAATATTGCATATGAAATTTTTATCATCATACATAGAAGATTGTAAATATCCAAGCATAAAAAATTAATGTAGACACTAAATCAAGCCATATGCTAAAGAAAATCCACACAAAATTCAAAGTACATATCAAACATGTCATCAACATTCATTATAAATGCACAACTATGTAAATAAAAAGCCAAACAGCAACCATTCTCATACACAGTCACAAATACACGTCAGAAAAAGCATTGTAAAGACACACAAATACATTGAACATTACATATCAAATTTTTGTCATCATACACAGAAAAATTTTGAATGCACAAACATAATATAGATACCAAGCACCAAGTATTAACAAAGAAAATTCTCACACATTTCAAAATATATATTAACGTGTTACCCATTCATTGTAAAACACAATCATATAAATGAAATTCAAACAATAATAATTACACTAAATTCTGCATTTAAATTCATCATCACAAAGTAATAGAAAAACCCATCAATCACTGTATTCAATAAAAATATACAACTTCATCATACAAATATTCAATCACTCAATAGGAATACAAAAATAATTGTAACTAACATACACCAACCAATCAATGTACATACAATAAAGACATACAACTTTATCATATACAAATTGAACCGCTAAACAAGCATCGAAAAATTGTGCAATTATCACAAAACCCATGCCTACAAAAATATCATATTGATTAACTCAAACGCATTTACATAACTTCAAGTTGATCTAAAATTTAAGATTTTCAATTTACATGTTATTATTATTTATATTGATGCATTATTTGATATTTTTAGTTTACAATCTATTAAACTAAAACTATCTAGTTCTAAAATAAATAAATAAAAGTAAAAAGGAAAGTAAGGTGGAGAGAGGGACACAAACCCCTGAGGATAGTCATGGTCCATCCTGAAGAGCAATGAGAAAGGGCTTTTAGCCCTTTCAAACAAAACAATACTTTTATTATTATAGTGTTTTTAGAGTAATTACATAATAAAGATGAAAAATAAATGAATGCCAATTTATTTTGGGTCATGATAACATAATGAATTCATGTCATGAATTCATAATGACATGTAGATAGTTCATCTATCCTAGCATGCTTGTATATTCATGTCCTTTCTTATCATCTGCCAAAAAAACAAAAAATAATTATTAAAATTTAATCGTCATCTATGCCTTATTTGTAAAGTAGCAAAAGCTTTATAAAGAATCAAATTTAATAGTTTATGAAAAATAACCAGCCTAATTTTATAACTAAAAGACAATGAATAGATTGAAAATTCATATCATGCATTGAATTTACCTTTGCACCATTTGCTCTACGTTCTGTTTCTGCAACCATGATATGCCCATGCAATATAAGTCATCTTTCTCCCATATAGGCTACAACCTATTTAGACATACTCATCAAACTAAAACAATATAATCAATTAAATGAAAACAGTCCCAGTGCATGATACAGTTTGACTGCTTTAAAAATTAGAAGTAAAAGAATAATTACTTTTTCAAACTAGTAAAAAAAAATACAACATTAAATAAATTTATTATCAAAATCATTTTTTCTCACTAGTAAAAAAATGAAAATACAGTAATAAATACATTTATTATCAAAATCATCACAATTATCACTGTAATTTTATTTATTATTAAACTCATCACAATTATCATATAAGTTGAAGTTATTTTTTCAACTATTATGGATCACAAAAGCTTCAATTCAACTAATTATCATATAAATTATTAATGAATGGACATACAAGAAAACAAATAAATCCAATATTCAATAAAGAATACCTTTGATAGATGAATCTATTATATTTACAAGGTTACAACGGTTTCCAGGAGACTCAACAACCAACCGTAAGCCCACTACTCTGTATTTATGCTGTGTAATATAATATATTAAGTTTGTATGCATATATCTGTAGTATATTATATACAATAAAATATATATCTGTGTAATATAGTATATTAAGTTTGCTTGCATGTATTTATGTTGTGGAATATAACATATAATCTAGTTGGCAAGGTCTCCAACACATATGTAATTATTATGAAATCCCAGATGTGTTCACCATTTTTTTTTAATACAGGCAAAATATCCATCAATAATGAGTGGGAAAAATTGAAATTTATATGAATATAATCATAATAATGACAAACATTGAATGAGAGTGAGAGTGACAACTCAAAGCCTCTATTCATTTCCTTCCCAAACAATCAAACTAGTCAAAATTAGAAGCCAAGTTGAGGGGGAGAAAATACAAAATTACAAGATGTCGAAAGTGACTGGAGAGAAAATCAAAATATAAACCCATAAATTTAATCTAAGTAGTTATGACAATGAAATTTGTGAGTATCCCCTACAGAAAATTCACAATGTTAAAAAGATAGATACCGCCTTTTACTATTTTGAGTGAATTGAGTACTATCGGAAGGTTCATAGGAAGCAGTGAAACATTTCAAATTGAAGTGAAGAAATGGTAACAATCACACAGAAATCCTGGGTTGAAAGCTTCTAGCCAATCATACAGTCCTAAATCATGTGAACAATTATTTTTAGTGTTTCAAAAGCGAAAGGACGCTAACAATATCTGATCCTTAAAAATGGTTAAATGCTTTTTTATGTAAATATTTTGATGACCTCAACAAATCTTTTGTTAAAAAATCTTAATTCCAACAAAATATACCATAAAATAAAAACTTAAAAATAATTAAATACAGAGAGAGCCCAGTGTTTGAGAAAATTTACCAAATTATAATGAATAAAAAAATAGTTATGGGTTTTATGTAATCTCATATATATAGGCTAATTTGGCCGTGGGTGAGATTGGATTAGATACTGAACCTCTGCATCAATATGGAGGGTGTCTGGGAGAGCTGTAGGCTAATTTGGCCGTGGGTGAGATTGGATTAGATACTGAACCTCTGCATCAATATGGAGGGTGTCTGGGAGAGCTGGAGAGGATAAAGGGGTGACCCAAATGGAGGAGCTGGAGAGGATAAAAGGGTGACCCAAATCAAATCCATATGGTCCGCATGTGCCTATAGAAAAAAATTTAGCCATTAAATTACAAGTCCAACATAACCCAGAAATTCAATATAACCCAAATACATTGAATTCAAATTT
>APFE031645063.1:0-24561 GCA_000404065.3 Pinus taeda
ATAAAAAATAAAAATAGTAATTAATAATGAAAAATGTCTTTTAATTTAAATTTAAGAATAGTAAATTTTATATCATTTATTAAAATTCAAGGTATTAATTCACTTTATCAAATAAATATATAAAACTAACATATAAACAAATAATATGTAAATGAATAAATCCATCGAAACTTTTAAAATAATATTTTTCATATATATATCTTATTTGAATGGAAATTAATTAATTGTGATAAAAAATGAATAAGAGATATAAATAAAATTAAGGCTACTCTGAAAATGCAAAAAAAATATATATGTGAGAAGATAATACATCATAAGTATTATTTAGTATTTACATGGAAATTTAATTCACTACATAATAGAGCCAACAACTATTGTTTGGATCTCTATTTGGGGAATCGATACAATCCATAGAAGAGCCGCGGTGTGTTAGGAGGTAGACCCAACACCCATAATTTGGCTCTCTTGCAAAAGATGAACACACCAACTACTCCCCAAATTCCAATTCCAAATCCAATTCCCAATGCCATTAATGACATCTTGTCATCTAGATGTTCCAACCATCCCACTTTAATATGGGTACTGCTACTATTATTGTGATCTTCTCTCCCTGGATTTTCTGGATTTTCCTTTCCATTACATGAATCTAAAGGACACCCATATAAGCATTTATTCTTTTGAAATGATGTTGCACTGAATGTGGAAAATTGTGTTCCTCCAGGGATTGGCCCACAAAGGTTATTAGATGAAACATCGAGAACAGCCAAACTGTGTAGTTTAGAGAGCTCTTCAGGAATATGTCCACTCAGATTATTCTTGCACAAGTCTAACTCCTCCAAAGTAGATATGTTACTGAGAGATGCTGGGATTGGCCCTTCCAACTGGTTTCCAGATAAATTTAGCAATCGCAAGCTACTCAAAGTTCCTATGCTTGCCGGTATTTGTCCTATAAGATTATTGTTGGACAAATCAAATATAATGTTTTTATCAGACAAGTATGATAGAGTATATTCACTTCCTTTGATGTCAACTGGCATTTCTTCACCTCCATGTCCATTTAGCATGTAATCAGGTTCATTATTGTTTACAAACCCTGCAAGTCTTTCAAAATGTAATGGCATTTTTCCAGTGAATTTATTATTGGATAAATCCAGGATAGACAATTGGGTGAAATTTGTTACCCATTCAGGAATGTCACCATGGAAATTATTGTACCCAAAGTTTAAAAATTTCAAACCAACAAAAAAGGTGAAGTAGTAAGGAAGTTTCCCTATCAATTTATTTCTCCTCAAATCCAATAACTTAAGCTTAGTGCAATTAGCCAAAGATATTGGAAGAGTCCCAGAGAAATTATTAGTATGAGCAGAAAAATATAATAAAGAAGTAAAATTGCCAATAATAATTGATCCTTGAAAATTATTCTTTGACAAATCTAAATATTTAAGGGAAACTAAACCCCTAAAGCTATTAGGTATAATGCCAAAAAGATTATTATTATCTAGTTCTAAAACATATAAATTTAGGTGGCCTATTCTAAGTGGAAGAGGTCCAATTAAATGGTTGTTTGATAAAGAAAGAAACTGCAATGACATATTGGAATCGGGGATACTCGGAATGGTGCCTACAAGGTCATTATTGTCTAGGTACAGTTCAGATAGCGGAGAACAATTGAATAGCATGGGAGGGATGTTGCCACTTAGTGAGTTGTAGGATAACAGAATAGTATCTATGTTTTTCATCAAACCGATCCCTGAAGGGATTGGACCACTCAATTTGTTTCCCATACCTGATAAGTATTGGAGTGAAGTGAAATTTCTAATCCAAGCTGGAATGCTTCCACTTATACTATTGTAGTTGAACTGGAGAGATTTCAAGCTGACCAGGCGACCCAATTCCCATGGGATTGGACCACTCAAATGGTTGCTGCTGATGTCCAGTGCTATAAGTGAAGTGCAGTTGCCCAGAGAAGTTGGGATGCTTCCATTCAGATCCATGCCATACAACGAGAGCGATTCCAATTGGACCAGACGGCCGAGTTCTGGTGGGATTCTTCCACTGAAATGATTGTAGGTAAGATCTAAAGTCCGCAACAGAGAGAGGTTGCCAATAGACGGTGTAATTCTTCCACTGAAATGATTCCCCGAAAGATCTAAAGTCCGCAACAGAGAGAGGTTGCCAATAGACGGGGATAGCGTACCATTCAACCAGCAGAAAGGGAGTGAAATTGCAACTACACGTTTCGTGTTTGGTGTGCACGAAATTCCGTTCCAGCGGCAGACGTTATGTGAGTTATGGGCCGTCCAGTTGGAGAGCGATCCTTGTGGATCTGATATGATGCCCCTTTTGAAGCTCAGAAGCGCCTCCAAGTCCCTTTTATTGGGCATGGAGTAAGAGGGTTCCCCCGTCATATTGCGTCCATTGAAAGCAGTGAATCCACCCGCCTGCTCATACTCATACACATGATGTTGATGAGCAAAAGAGAGCACAAACATGGTGATGAGCAGAAGAATAGATTTATGATCCATTTCTCTCTCTCCCAACTTCTTTCAAAGCCAAAAGGTTGTGAGTGTTGTTGTGAATCCCCATGTATTTATTTATAAGCACAGCAGCCTGTGTGTGAAAATTGTCATGCAATCTCAAACGCAAATGGAGGGAAAAGACAAAATGCAAAAAGACAAATTGACTTGAGGGTAAACAGTGTATGGAACCGCAAATTGAGGGAAAAGACAAATTGACTGGACTTGAGGGTAAACAGTATATGGAACCGCAAATTGAGGGAAAAGACAAAATGCAAAAAGACAAACTGAATTGACTTGACTCTGTGGGGGCAACGGAGTTAACGTTGATGGCTGAACAAATTGTATTGACTTGACTCTGTGGGGCAACGGAGTTAACGTTGATGGCTGAACAAATTGTATGGAACTTTCTGTAATTCAAAATGATAAATTGACGGATGGGTAAAGACAAAATGCAAAAAGATAATTTGCCGGATGGGAAAATCAAATTGAGGGTTGATGAGCTTCTGTTCAATTACAGGAAAATCATGCGAACTTCATTGAAATTTTGTACAAAAAGACAAATCAGAGAAATATAAATTTATTGAGGAAAAGTGTGAGACCGCAAATTGAGGAAAAGACAAAATGCAAAGAGATAAATTGTAATGAAATGATTTGAGTTGGACAACTGTAATGACTTGACTCAGTGGGGCAAAGCAGTGAAGAAAGTGGCAATAAAGTTAATGGGAACTTTCTCTAATTCAAATAAAGTTAGTGAAATCATTTGAGTTGAAAAATTTTAAGCAAATAGAAAATTCATAGAAAGGGAAACTGTAGCAATAGAATGAAGAAAGTGGCAATAAAATAAAATGAAGTTAGTGAGAACTTTCTGTCATTTATATAAAATTCTAAATTTACATATTTGGAAATAAAGGGGGAAATGGGCATCTCGAATTGATCGGGAAAAAAGTGTTAACGTTGATGGCTGAACTTCACTGAATTTTTTAGGTTTATTACCATTTTTTTTAAATGTTTTTTTTATGTTAGTTTTTTTTATGTTAATGTTTTTTTTATGTTTTTAAATTTAGTTTTAATGGTTAAAAGGAAAAAAATTGTTTGGTTTTAATTTTAAAAATGTTTCTTTATGTTTTTAAATTTAGTTTTAATGGTTAAAACAGAAAAAATGTTTGGTTTTATTGTTTTTAATTATTTAAAGTTATTTAATTTTTTTTTTTTTTAAATAATTGTCTTAATTTTTTTTTAAATATTTTTAAAATGAATTGTATTTTATTAATTTTTTATCTTTTTAATTTAATATAATTCTTTAAATATTTGTTTTTAAGTTAATCAACAATTTAAAAAAAAAAAAAGATAATTTAAAATTGGTTAAGTAATCAACATTTAAAACAATGACCATAAAAAATTTAACGTGAAAAAAAATGTAACATTTAAAAAAATAATATTCCACAATTAATACATTAAGAAAATATATAGAGGGTTAAAAGAGATATCATTTAAAATACATATTTATATTGATACACAAGAAAATTAAAGTGTAAAAATTGCTCTGAAAAAAAATAAAAAATAATATCTATAATAATATTATATACTACATCACCACTTTTCAAAATCAATTGACTCTTTTGATATCTCAACGAAACGGGTATTTGTATCAGTTCTCGTTTCAAAGTTTACATTGTTCTTCACATAAGACGACTGATAGATGGACTTTTTGTACTCAGACCACATAAACCCTTCTCAATTGACCATCGATCAAAGTGATGTGTTTGGAACCCAATTGAAGACCTTTGTTTAACTATCGATTAAAGTGACGTGATTGGAACCATGTGTTGTGTTGTGGTCGATATTTTATTCATATAAAATATTGGGATACAGTGTCATCACCAGATCCGAACTCACAACCTTTTGTATGTTTATTAAAGGTTTATTATTTTATCATAAGTTTGTCTCCAACCAAGGTATTTTTCCTTAATTTTCATCAGTATCTCAATGTTGGTGATGTGTTCTACTTATCTAAACTCCCTATTTAAAGCTTCCAACTTTAGCTTTTGCAATAGAGTAATATTTTCTCAAAGAAACACTAAGACTGAATAGAGAAGTCACGCTTGAATATGGGCATTGAATAAGTATATACCGGTGACTTTGCTGATCGAAGTATCCACCTCTGACTTTGCTCATTGAATAAGTTACACACCCGTGAATTTGTTGATAAATTAAGTATACACCTCTAACTTGGTCATGAATAACTTTTCCTTGTATAGTTATTTGGTGAATATATCGACGACATTTCATCTGTTCTATAGTACTCAATCTCGATCTCTCCATGTTGAACTAAATCCCAAACAAAATGATATTGCATATCTACATGCTTCGTATTCTTATGAAAAACTGGATTCTTGGTCATTTGAATAGGACTTTGATTATTACATATCAACTGAATGGATTACTCTTGTTGCTCATGTAGATCCTCTGAAATTATTTTCAACTAAATTGCTTCACATGTTGTTGTTTCTGCTTTATACTCTGCTTCTGTTGTGGAGAGAAAAATTGTGGGTTGCTTGTTAGTACTCCAAGCAATTGTTGTTGAACCCATACTAAAAGAATACCCTGAAGTTGATTTCATGTCATCCATGCATCCAGCCCTATCTGAATCAGTATAACCAATAAACTTGAAATCTTCTATAGATCTATATACCAAACCATATCCAATTGTTCCATGCAAATATCTTGAAATCCTCTTTGCTACTTTCCAATGCAATTCATTGGGTTCTGCCATAAATATTAATACCATACTAACTGCAAAATAAATATTTGGTTGAGTTGTAGTTAAGTAAATCAAACTTCCAACCAATTGACGATACAAAGTAACATTAGTTGAACTAGATTCATCGTGTCCATATAACTTCAACCCAACTTCCAAAGGAGTTACTGCTAGCTTGCACCACAACATTCTAAACCTATTTGAAATGTCCCAAATATACTTAGCTTGTGAAAATACCATCCTCCTTCCACCAAAATTCAATACCCAAGAAATAATGCAACTCACCAAGATATGTCATCTCAAACCCATCAATCACATGTGACTTAAAATTTTGAAATAATTCATCATTGTTCTCTATGTAGATCAAATTATGAACATATAAGATAACTATCAACTATCTAGTCCTGAGTGAAATATATAGAGATTCGGATCAGATAAACTTTTAACTAAGCCATGATCCTAAAAATACTTATCAATTCTAGAATACCATGCCTTTGGTATAAGTCCTTCTTTGACTTATAAACATAATCTTCTTTTCCTTGCACTTCAAAACCCTTGGGCTAGTCCACATAAATATCTTCATCCACATAACCATTTAGAAAAGTTTGTTTAACATCCATATGAAAGATTGGCCATTTATGTTATGAAACTAATGCAAGAACCATCCTGATTGTATCCAATTTTTCCACAGGAGAGTCTCAATGTAATCAATGTCTTCTTTATGTGCATATCACTTTGCAACTAAATGACTCTTATACTTATCAATTGTGCCATCATATTTATACTTGGTTTTGTAAACCCACGTAGTGCCAATTAAATATTTTACCTTTAGTAAATTTACTAAGTCCCATCCATCATTTGTCACCAAGGCATTCAATTTTTCTTCCATAGCTTCATTCAATTCCTTATTTCTTGATTCTTCTGCATAATTATGTGGTTCATCCATGTTCATTACCTATGCCATAAGTGCATAATTTATTAGAGAACTTTGGGATCTAGTAACCCTTCTTTCAAAATTTCTATCCAACATTCTGCTTTCTAAATGTATCTTTTCAAGCCACTTAGGCTTCTTCTGAACTTCATCCATCTTCAATGACTTAGAATTTGATTCATCAACAGTATTCACTGTATCTTTCTTCTATTCAAATTGTACATGTTTTGGCTAGTAGATTCCCTGTTGATCAAACACAACCTTTCTAGTTATTACCACCCTCCTTTCTTTGTGTTCAAATAGCCTATTTCTTCTTGTTTCAATATTGTAGCCAATAAATATACACTTCAAACTATTATCATTCAATTTCTTCCTCTTTTCCTTATAAACATGTGCATATGTAGTACAACCAAAATATTTCATATGTGCAACACATGGTTTATATCCTGACCATGCTTCTTCTAGAGTCAAATTCAACACTGCCTTTGTAGGACATTTGCTAAGAGTGTATATTGTTGTGTGAATTTCTTCAACCCAAAACTCATTTCCAAGAGACTTAGTTTCTAACATGATCTTAGCCATTTCAACAATGGTCTTGTTTTTTCTTTCTGCAACACCATTTTATTGAGAGTATGAATTTGTAAACTCTCGTTGTTTTCCATTCTTCATGCAATAACTAAAAAAATCATTTGTCTTGTATTATCCTCCATTATTTGTTCTTAGGTGAGAATTTTCAAATCACTTTGATTTCCAACTAATATAGAAATTATGGCGTAGAATTGTAACTACTCATGAAATTTTAATCTAAATCACAGACACAATCCTACTTCACTTCTTTACATAATTAAATTCACTAATTAGAACATCGATCACAAACATGCAAAGAGAAATAACGCACATGCACATAATATTTTCGCATGGGAAAGAAATCTGCGAAAAACCCCTTTTCTTACTTGCATTAATCTAATGAATATAGATGTATTACAATTTCTTGCTTAGACTAAGGAGAACTTGCATGTAAATAGCCTATCTCTTTACTCACTAAGAAGTTGTGACCCAGTCTTAGTCAATTTCTGCCTCTGCTTGAGCCCCTATTTCCTTGTGTAATTCCTCAGGAAATTAGGCCTCTATTATTTAGGAATTTCCTCCAAAATGATTTCATAATTCCCAAGGTTGATCATTTGACTGCATGCAACACCTGCACACTTAAGACTATTCTACAACTGATGCTACATTCCCTTAGAATCTCCACGAAAGTTGGGGCACTCAAATTCTCTGCATGCACTAGTTATTTTGCATTGATTGATCAGTTAACTTGATGATCACTGAGTTAGAATAAACTCTGACTGCACAACTGACCTTTAACTAGTTCCTTCAATAGTTAGAACTAGTTTAACTGAAAACAAATTGAAATATCTGACCTTGATTGCTACAAATTAACAATCACACATATTTAACTGAACTCCAACTCCTGTAACTCAAATTTACTGAGATAACTGAGTGACAAGAGCCATGTCACATAATTTAACTGCATCCAAGTTGTCTACTAAAGTGGAATTTCGAATTTTCTCAATTTGATCAAGGAAAAATCAAATTGAGACTTTCTTGCTGCGTTTTTCAATACTCCTTCTCAGCAAGAAAGGGATTATCAACTACCCTATCCTGCACCTATGGAACTCGAGCTTCCCTCTTGACAAGGCCTTTGTCAAAATGTTAGCATCTTTTTCCTCTGTTGGAATGTATTATAGCAACATTATCTTCCTTTGCACATAGTCCCGTATATGGTGATATTGGATATCTATATGCTTGGAATGACCATGAAATATTGGATTCATAAAGAGTTTGATGTAAATCTGATTATCATAATATATGACAGTGGGATCCATCATCTAACCAAACATTCCCACAAGTATCTTTCTCATCCAAATCACTTAACATCTTGCTTGAGCTACAACCATGTACTCTAATTCTGTTGAGCTGAGTGCCACAAATATTTTCTTCTTGTTGCACTCCCTCTATCTGTTTGTACTATAATCGATACTAAGTAGTGCCTCTGAGGTACCGTAAAACATGCTTAGTTGCCTTCCAATATAATTTGGTTGGCCTAACCATAGCTTGGCTTAGCTCATTGACTACATGGCACATATCTGGTCGTGTGTTGACAAGATATATCAGTGAACCCACTAGCTTCTGATAAATGGTAGCATCCACCTCTTCAATTGAATTTGCATCCTCCTTCCTTAAGTGGGTCGCTACAGGTGTCTCCATGGATTTGCAACTCTACATGTGGAATATTTGTAGTATCTCATTTTCATACTTTCCTTGAGACACAAACAGTTCCTCATCAACATATAAGAAAATAATAAGCAATTTACCTTCTACCAAGGTATGATATAGGTTCACATTTGCTTCACTTTTGGTGAAGTCCAAACCGGTGAGATAATTGCCGATATTGGTGTGCCAAACACGAGGTTTTTGTTTGAGATTGTAGAATTCTCGCTTGAGTCTGCACACATGAGACTCTAAATCAAATGTCTCAAAACCTTCTAGTTTCTTAATGTACACCTCCTCCTCAATAACCCCATTGAGGAATTCTTTTTTTACATCCATCTAGTGGATCTTCCACCCCATCTACGTAGCCAATACAATAATTGATCTAATGGATGAATACCTTGCTCCAGGAGAAAAGGTTTCCTCATTGTTTATTCCCTCAACTTGAGAGAATCCTTTGGCCACAAATTTTGCCTTATACTTCTATATTCTTCCATCTACAACATGAATTAACTTTGAAGATCCATCTCAAACCCACAACTGATTTATCTGCCATTCTTGGGACCACTTCCCAAACACTGTTCTTTACAATGGATTCATATTCCTTGACCATTACGTTAACCCATACAGGTTGCTTTATTGCTTCCTTGAAAGAGGATGGCTCAATTTCTACAACCACGGTCATTAGAGCCATGTAGCTAGTGTACATCTCAAGTGATCTCCTTTGCATCAACAAATTTGAAGGAACCCTCACATTCTCGCTTGCATCCTGCACAAGTCTATCAACTTCCTTGGTTATTTTTCTACCTTCTATGGATGGTTCTGCTTGAGTGGGTGTCTCCACTTTGCTCCTCACTTTGTGGCTACTCCACAACTTTCTAAGGCTCCTCCTTTGGAGCTAAAAGCTCCTCTTCTGGTGGGATCTGAAGCTCCCTTCAAGAAAGCACCACATTTCTTTCTCGTCATCAAACTTTACATCCCTTCACACAACTGTAATTTTGAGGGATGACAAATACACACGGTAATTATGAGGATTTTATGTGTAACCCAAAAATACTCTGAACTCTTTTGTTGGTTGAAGATTCTTCCTCGAATATTTGGAGACATGGGAGTAAACAATGACTCCAAAAATCCCGAAGTGTGACACATCTAGCTTTATCCCTGAGAAAGCTTCCTCGGGTGTGATCATACCAAGAATCCAATGAGGAATCTGGTTTTGCAAGCAGATTGTTGTGTTACATGCCTATGGCCACTAATGCAGTTGTAGGCCTTTGTCATGTAGCATAGCTCTCACAGCTCCAACAATGTTGTGGTTTTTCTCTCAACTACCCCATTTTGATGCAGGTTGTGGGGTGTTGTCAACTCTCTTTGAATGCCCTTTTTCACACAAACATCCTTGAAGTCATCCAATACATACTCACCTCCACTTTCACTCCTGAGAACCTTCACCTTCTTGTCGATTTCTTTCTAAACCAATACCCTGAATTCCATGAACATTGAGAATGTCTCTTCTTTCTTCCGTGTAAAGAAGATCCAACACTTCCTTGAGAAATCATCAACAAATATAACATGGTACTTATGTCTAGCATTGGAGGTGGTTGAGAAAGGTCCACAGACAACAAAATGGACACTTTCCAAGATTGCATGTGCTTTTCTTTCTCGATCACGGAATGTGGATTTCACATACTTCCCCAAGGTACATCCCTTGGATACATCATGTTGCTCAAAGGCTCCTTTAGGAAGGCCCGTGGTTATTTGTTTCATAATCTTCAAGCTGTCATGATGCAAATGTCTAAGTCTTCTATGCTAAAGTTCACTGACATCGCAACTCTGCATTTTCTTTGCCTTACTAATTAATGCAACACAATATTCCACATCCAACTTGTATAGGTTCTTCACATGAACCTTGATCTGGTTCACCTATCCAGTGGCTATGTGTCTTAGGAATGCTTTCCCTTTACTGAAGATCACATCATAAACATGGGCTTCCAAAACTTCTACAAATATCAAATTCTTCTTCAGGCCTAGAAGAAACATGACATCCTTGAGTTTGAGAGGGGATCATGACTCCCTCTAAAATGTGATTGTACCAATTCCGGTCACACTGTACCTTTCATGGTTCCCCATCTCAATATGAATATGGAGATATTTCTCCTCTAGGTCACTTAAAAACTCTCTACACCCTGCCATGTGGAACGAGGCACTAGAATCCAAGTACCACATGCTCCCCATCACTGTGCTACCCATGCATGTGATAAGAGTGAAGTCAAGCTCGAAATTTGAAGCCAAGGCTTAACCTATTGCTCCTCCTAAGGTCTTATTGCTTGAATTTTTGTATGGACACTTAGTGGCATAGTGCCCAAATTCATGACAATTGAAGAATTTTATTTTGGACAAGTCTTTCTTCTTGCCCCCATGGTTGGATTCTGGTTTGGTTTGAGATTTATTCCCTTTTCCTTTCTTTATGTTTCCATCCAATGAAAATTTTTCTACATCCTCGCTCTTGGATGAGGTTCCATCTCTTGTATTCCACCTTATCTACTCTTGTACCAAATAATACCATAAGTGTTCCCAATTCTATAATTTCTCTTTCCCGTTCACCAAGCCCTCGTAGCTATGACAACTTTTGGGAAGGCCTAGAAGAGCTAGGCTTACCAAGTCATCCTCTACATCATTAAGACCAACCCCATCAAGTTCATCAAAAACTTGTGTAAATATGCTAACATACTACGGGGTAGTGTCATTCTTCTGCATCTTGATATTTCAAATTTTATCCTTGAATGTCTACCTCCTATGGTCACTAATATTCTTGATCAATTATGTCACTGATTTCCACATTGCAACTAGAGTTTATTTCCCATGGATATTTGAGAAAATTTGGTCTCATTCTCCCTACAAGATCATTTTGCTCATCTTGGCTACATCTTTCTTCCATTGGGCTAGGTTATGTGCATTAGATTCTGCTAGTTTTGGAACATCTTTCTTGATGTATTCTAGAAAGTTATTATCATCAAGAATTGCCTCCATGCAATGAAATTAGAGTTGCCTTCCAAGGCATGCTCTAGTCTCATCCCACTGAAGGTCATCGTCCCAACTCTAGAGAGACACTGCTACACTGAACTACAAATTCGAACCTCTTGAGGGACAACTTCAAAATTTCTATTTTAATGTGAATCCTACTCTAATACCATGTAGAAATTATGGTGTATAATTGTAAATACTCACGAAATTTTAATTTAAATCACAAGAAACAATCCTACTCTATTGCACTGCGGAACACAATTTAGAACATCAATCACAAACATGCAAAGATAAATACCACACTCGCACATAATATTTTCCTAGGGGAAGGAAATTTTCTAAAAAACCCTTTTCTCGCTTGTAGTAATAAGATGAATAGAGATGTATTACAATTTCTTGCTCAGACTAAGCACAACTTGTAAGTGAATAACCTATCTCTCTTCTCACTGAGATTATTTGACCCAGACTTAGTCAATTTATGCCTCTACTTTCAACCCTATTTCCTTGTGCAATTCCTCAGGAAATTAGGCCCCGATTATTTACGAATTTCCACCAAAATGATTACGCAATTCCCAAGTTTGATCATCTGATTACATGCAACACTTGTGTTATCACCTGGATTGAACCTCAGGTTGGAGGAAGGCAATTCCAGGGTAACCACAAACCACGCTTAGCCAAGGAGCTAGCCCTACTAGGCCAGGAGAGGGCTCTCTCCATAAGGATCTCAGCCAAAATGACTGGATCAAGAAACTGATATTAGGCTAGGTATAGTAGCATAGGGTTTTGATTTGATTTTGGAGGGTTTTGTTGGATCAGGAGGAGCCAAACAGTTAAGGCAAGGAAATTAGGTCAAAATTGCAGGGTGTTGGATGGGGCAAGGTAGGCACAAGGCTTAGCACTCTAGGGTTTGATGGGTGAGGTGATTCAATACAGGTGAGGAGCTAGAAAGACCAAGTAAGCAACATGGATTCTTTCTAAACTGAAGAAAACATAGACTATGAAATGTCTACCCAAAATAGAGCATAAAAGTTATGGATTCTGCCTCTCAGACTTGTATACATTCACATAAGAGTATGAAATGATGAAGTGGAGTTACCAATACATTCTAACACATGAATACAAAAGAAAAACTAAACTAAGTATCATACCACATGGATCTCAAAGAAATAGTTGCAACTTTTCATTAATCTCCAGCTGTAATTGATACAAAATGATATTTTATTAAAGCATAAGCATCCCACTCTGTCCAACCTATACAATGAGTGAGGAAAAGCATCATATATACTCCAAAAAAATCATCCTAAGCTCAAGGAGTCGAATGCATGAGAAGAGGATTTGTCTCTAACAAGATATGAATTGCAAACAAGAAAATAGGGTGGTCAAAGTGACTCATCCCTAACCCAAACAAACCGATACATTACACCACATGTAAAAAAAAACCAAAAAGAAAAAAAAAAAACCCCCCTATGATCCAAAGATACATTACAATAGATACCAAGTTCATCCCTGAACTTAGTAAATTTTATTCTGCCAAGTGGTTTTGTGAAAATGTCGGAGATCTGATCCTTGGAAGGACAATAAACTGGCTTGAGGACATCTTTGGCAATGAGAGATCTGATATGATGATACTTGGTGTCCACATGCTTTGTCTTTGAATGAAAAAATGGGTTCTTGGCAAGTTTGATGGTTGACTGGTTGTCAATGAATAATGATGTAGCTTCTGCCTGAGAAAAGCCCAAGTCCTGCAAAATTCTGTGTATCAAACAATTTCGCATGCTCCTTCCCATGCTGAAATGTACTCTGCTTCTGCTGAAGAAGTGGCCACTGTAGCTTGTTTCTTACAGCTCCAAGATACTGCTGCTGACCCCATGTTCATTAAATAACCTGATGTTGATGCTCGATCATGAATACTCCCATCAAAGTCGACATCAGAATATCCACCAAGTACAAAAATTTTAGTCTTTGTGTAAAGAAGACCAAAACCTTTTGTTCGTTGGATATATCGAAGAACTCTTTTGGCTGCATTCCAGTGGTTGTCTCGTGGTTCTTGCATAAAACATGAAAGAATACTGACTGCATAAGATAGATCAGGACAAGTATTTTTCAAATAAATCAAGATGCCAATCAACTATCTATAAGTTGTACTCTCCACCTTTCCCCCCCTTCAAATTTTGAAAGTTTCAAGTTTTGCTCCATGGGGGTGAGAACGAGCCTGCAATCCTGCATGCCAAATCGCTGAAGAACCTCTGCTGCATACTTACTCTGAGAAATGAAAATATGATGTGAACATTGGAAGACTTCAACTCCAAGATAGTAGTGAAGTAATCCCAAATTTGTCATCTTAAAACTTGAATGTAACTCATTTTTCACCTGTGCATTATGATCATCATGGTTGCCAGTAATGATCAAATCATCTACATACATAACAAGAATTACTAGATATTTTCCATATTGTCGCACATACAAAGTATCATCAGATTCACTTCGATGAAAACCAACTTTCTTAAGGTATTCATCCATCTTTGCATACCAAGCTCGGGGAGCTTGTTTTAATCCATATAAAGCTTTGATCAATTTGTGGACTTTATGTTCTTATCCTTCAATTTTAAAACCTGGCGGTTGGGTCATATACACTTCCTCGTGTAAATCCCCATTGAGAAAAGCACTTTTCACATCCATTTGATGAACTTTCCATCCTTTTTGAGAGACCAATGCAAGTGTTAATCAGATGGTGTTCCATTTAGCTGTAGGAGCAAAAGTTTCCTCATAATCAGTGCCTTCTTGCTGCACAAAACCTTTTGCGACAAGTCGTGCTTTATACTTTTCAAGTTCTCCCTTCTGATTATAATTAATTCTGTAAATCCATTTGCATCTTATGGGTTTAACATTTGATGGACAATCAACTAGTTTCCAAGTGTTGTTATCAATTACTGCTTGATATTCTTCAACCATAGCCTGTTGCCACTCTTTATGTTTCACTGCTTCTTTGTATGTGGAAGGTTCAGTAAAATCATGTGCTATCAAAGAAAAATTGCCTTCACTTCTATGTGCCCTTCTGGTGCCTATTTTATTATGTTCATCAGGCTTTACATCTTTCAAAAGTTGAACTACCCATTTCGGAAGTTGGTGCTCACTTGTTTGTGCTTTTGTAAAGTCTCCATCATTGTAAAGAGGATTAAT
The DNA here is from genome assembly GCA_000404065.3 of Pinus taeda. Lineage (NCBI taxonomy): Eukaryota > Viridiplantae > Streptophyta > Pinopsida > Pinales > Pinaceae > Pinus > Pinus taeda. The sequence continues at coordinate 14,681 of APFE031645063.1, forward strand.
ATAAATTGATGTTCATCGTTCTGGTGAAAGGTCTGGAGAATCACTGTCATAAGAACTGCTGCTACTTGAAGATGCGGGTGAACTGCTAGAAGACCAATATGATGTTTTTGATGTAGATGGACTGGATGACTCATCTTTAGAGGAAGGAAAATCAAGTTCATACCAATTTGGTGAATTTGGTTGACTTTGCATTTTTCCATTTCGTTTACTTCCCTTAGTTTCTAACTTTTGAAGAAGATTTTCAATTTCTTCAACGCTCTTACTCTCAGTTTCATAAAAAATGAAATCCCTACTCACAATGAATTTTCCATTGGTCAAAAGACGATACATTTTTGTCTCATCAGAATAGCCAATCATTGTGCATTTTAAACTTCTTGAGTCAATCTTAGTTCGTTTTTCTTTCGGAAATAAGGCATAACATACTGATCCAAAAACTCTAAGATGTTTAACTCGAGGTTTCAAACCAAACCAAGCTTCATAAGGTGTGATTCCATCCAAAAAAGCAGTTGGAGATCTATTTCTTAAGTAGATAGCTGTATGTATTGCTTCTGCCCAATATGTTGGACTTAACCTCTTGAAAGTTAACATGGATCTCTCCATTCCTAACAAGGTGTGATCCATTCTTTCGACTACTCCATTTTGCTGTGGAGTGTAAACATTAGTAAGATGTCGTCTTATGCCATTTTCACTGCAATAAGTTTTGAATTCATTTGAAGTGAATTCTCCCCCATTATCTGTCCTAAGAGTACCTATATTTTCTTTGACTTCATTTTCAACAAGTTGGCGAAAAATTTTAAACCTATCAAATGCTTCTAACTTGTTCTTCAAGAAGTAAACCCAAGTCATTCTGCTGAGATCATCAATGAATAGTAAGAAATATTTGTAACCACCAAATGAAGTTTGTAGTGGTCCACAAACATCATTGTGAACTAGTTGTAGCCGCCTGTTTACACGCCGTGAACTTGTTGGAAAACTTTCTCGACTTTGTTTGCCATATATGCAAGCTTCACATTTTGCATTTTCCCTTTTGAAAGTGGCAAGTCCTTTAACCATTCCTTGTTTCTGCAATTGATAAAGACTCTCAAAATTTAAGTGTCCATATCTTACATGCCATAGTCTTACAGGTGAAATACCTGTACTCACTGCCCCTACAAAGTCAAAATGCCCTGGACTAACTCTCCCTTTCATCCTTAATAGTTTTCCATCTTCATAACCTGTCATGACAATTTTCAAACTTTGTTTGACTGAATTAATCTTGACTAAACCATCTTCCATAATCACCTGATGTCCTGCTTGTCGAATCATGACTAAAGAAAGCAATTTTTTCTTAAAAGTTGGTACATACCATACATTGGAAATCATTTTTTCTCCAATGCTAAGGAGAAAAACTTTAACTGCTCCTTTTCCATAAGGAGTATGGTTTGTATTATCAGCAAGAAAAATGGAATTAAGTTGGCAATCTTCGAAATTCCAAAAAAAAATCACGTCAACAAGTCATGTGCTAAGTTGCCCCTAAATCCAAGATCCAAGCATCTACATAATCACTTCTAAGATGGGATGAAAGTTGTGATACTGGTGAGGAAGTAAAAACATATTTTGAGTTATCATCATCTTGATCATTTGCCAATTGCGTTGAATGCTGCTGAAACTTGGGAATTTTATTAAGAGATGTTCGACAATCTTCAGCATAATGGCCAACTTCGTTACATCTTCGACACACAATTTGACTTAAGTCTCTTCCTCTTTCCTGAAGATTGCCCTGTGCCTCTACTTTGACTTCTATTTTGAGATTGTCCTCTACCTTGATTATTATTTCCTTTTCCTTGAAAATTGCCTCTTCCTTGGTTGTTTCCTCTACCTTGAAAATTATTCTTTCCTGAATTGTTGCCTCTGTTAAAGTTTTTTCCTCTGCTTTAGCTTCGACCTAACTTTGTGCTGCTTGATTTTGATTTCCTCTGCCTCTGCCTCGAGAACTGTCTACTGATGATCTACTAGCGTTGGCCTCTGTGAGAAAAACATCTTCACCAACTTTCTTCTTCTTCCTAAAGGTTTTATCATGTTGAGTCAACATTTCACAAAGCTCATCAAACTTTAGTTTCTCTAATTTCCCAGTTAATTGTAGAGTCTCCAAAAAATGAATGTAGGAAGAAGGAAGTCCAGCGATTACAATTGTTACCATAAAACTATCATCTATCGCTGGAAAACCAACATTAATGATTTCCTGCCTAATATTCTTAAGTCTTGAGATATATTCAAATACATCACCTCCTTCAGTGAATTTTTGTTGTAACAATTTTAATTGTAGATCAACTTTCTTTGATTTAGGTTGAGTATCAAAGAGGTCTTTAAAAGTTTTCAAAGTAGACCATGCATCTGTAGCATTTTCTATATGGACATACATTTCATCATTCAAAGAAGATTTAATAAGAGCTAAGGCTTTGGCATTCTTAACTTCCCATTTTGTTAGTGCAGCGACATCTGTGGGTTTATTCAGCTTAATATCTCCATCACATCTACCCTGCCATAATTCATTGTAAATGAGAGTACTTTCGATGAGATGGTGCCATGTTTTATAAGATTTTGTACCTTCAATTTTGTCGGAATTAGCAAACAAATTAATCAACTTAGACATTGTAGCGTTGAAGCTTCACACCAAGAATCAGAACAAAAATGTCAAGATGGACAACACAACACACAACACACCACGCAAAAAACACGATCTATTGGGGCTTGGCCTTGACCCTCGTATAGTTGTTGAAGTAGGAGAAAAATGATTGAACTTTGCACTTGGCTCTAGTCAATTTCTCAAAAATTACAAGGTCACTTTCAAAATTTGATTTTTACAACGATACTCTTGCAAAACTTGGTAAAAAAAAGTTACCCCCCCTCAAAGTAAAATTACCTTGCATTACACTTATCCCTTCAAAAAAATTACAATTGAAATCCCCTTATTACTCCAAAAATTTACAAATCACCTTATTACTCCACACACAATAGATTCCCAAAATTAAAAAACCACGAATCTAAATACAATAGGCTTTCTATTACAAAAAAAAACTTTATGGTCCAAGCTAACAGGGTTCACTCTGGCTTTATGTTGACAGGGTAATAGGCTTCACTGTGGCTTCAATGTGGATTCGAATCCACTGCTTACATAATACGATTCCCTTTTATAATTTGCATGGCATATAAGGATGCATATTTCCTTCTAAAATTCTATCCCAAAGACGAGTTATGTTAGAAGTACAATCAAATGCCCCAAAAATTGCCATTACAGTTAAGAGATGAAAAACGGTCCATTTGTTGCTAGCCAAGTGGAGATTGCAGCCTTATCATTCTCCTCTGTAGTGAAATTTGATTGGAGTAACCTCCATCAACTCACAATAATTTTGTTTCCATTTGATCACATCAGTATGTTTTCTTTGGTGTAGGCTGGTCTCTTTTTGTGGAATCCAGTCTCGAATCCTCGTGCAATCATTCGTTGAACAATTCAATGGATTTTTCCAAAAACTTGTAGAGCTGGAATCTCCTCCTCAAATCAACTGCAGCATTAATGGAACTCTGATACCACAATAATGGCATAAGTTTCCTCAGAGAGGTAATTTTATTAATCAGAAACAAATAAAATATAAACAAAGAAAAAAACAAACGAAAGAAAAAAATTAAAAAAGAATAAAATAAAGAAAAAGAAAAAGAAAAAAGAAATAAAAAAAAAACATAATTTGATTTTGCAAGAGTTTACACCCGAACATCCAAACACTCTTGCAATGAGCTATTTATAAGCTCAATGTCCTAACTACCTCTAATTATGGATCACTTATTAAATAACAAGTGTCCATTTACAGTAAATGCTATTTAAACCATCTAGCTAACAAATCTCCTAAAATAGAGCCTAAAATACGACACTTTTGGAGAGTCATATCTTGTTACAACAATACACTAATTCTAAATGTCTTCATTAAATAATTAAACATTCTAGAATAATAATTATTAATTTAATATCTTAAATTATTAATTATTTTATTCCAATTTTATAACCTATGATTATATTGTATTTTTGGATCATCTAACAGAACTTGTTTTACCTGATGAATCTACCCTAGTAAGCTCTAGAAGCATCATAATTACATTCAACTAATCAACTACGAGGATAAAATCATGATTTGCCAAGGTGAAAGTGAAAATTGGGACAAAACAGTGAAAAGCTGTACAATTTGTCAAACACGCAGCACGAGTGCTAGGGGCGCCCTTCAACTTCAACTACACTTTTGGAGGACTTCCTGATGTCCAAATTGGGCCCACAATAGCTTGTTGGAAATCTATGCATGTCACACGCAGTACGAGTGCTAGGGGCGCCCTTCAACTTCAACTACACTTTTGGAGGACTTCCTGATGTCCAAATTGGGCCCACAATAGCTTGTTGGAAATCTAGGCATGTCTACTTTCCAGAACAACTTGAATTTTTGAATTTGGATATCATTTACCTAGTCAAGAATCAATTCTCCCAACACTTCTCATACTCAATACTCTGTATGAGTATGGTAATGAACAAAGCACACAAACATGGTGATGGGCAGAACAATAGATTTATGATCCATTTCTCTCTCTCCAACTTATTTCAAAGCCAAAGGCTGTGAGTGTTGTTTTTATTCACCATGTATTTATAATCACAACAACAGTTGTCATTTAAAGGCCTATGTGTGAAAAATATAAGGAAATGAGAAAATTTAGAGAAAAGAGAAAATGGTGATGCATTGACAAATCAGAGAAAAATGGGCCTACTGATCTTGACTCATAAAAAGGAGAATGGAGACCGAAAAATCTTCCAGATATTGATAGAAATTCAACCATGTAGACACACAAAGGATCTTGACTTAGGAAAAGGAGATTGGAGACCTAAAAATCTTCCAGATATTGATAGAAATTTAACCGTGTAGACACGCAAAGGAAATGGATGTATTCATTGATTTGATTTTGGGAAAAAAGAAAGTGGGAAACTGGAAAATGAGCAATTCGACTTTGACAAGGGAAATATTCCAGATATCAATAGAAATTTAATAGAAATTTCCGTTAAAGAATAGATGTGGAACAAAGAATAGAAGAGGGTAAGAAAAATAAATTTATTGACATGACTTCAGGGTAAACAGAGTATGGAACCGTAAAGAATAGATGTGGAACAAAGAATAGAAGAGGGTAAGAAAAATAAATTTATTGACATGACTTCAGGGTAAACAAAGTATGGAACCGTAAATTGAGGGAAAAGACAAAACGAAGAAAGATAAATTGACCGATGGGAAAGGCAACAAAATTGAAATGATTTGAGTTGGAAAATTGTAAAGAAAAGAGAAAATTCAGGGAAATGGAAAATGAGGGTGTATTGACTTGACTCAATGCGAGCAATGGAGTGAAGAAAGTGGCTGAAGTAATTCATATAAAGTTACAATTCTATCAATCGTCTCAGTTTTGTTCAGTGGGTATATATTCATTCGGATGGTAAAACCAGTGAAAACGTCACGTGCAAGTGAAAAAGTGGGGAAATTATATTTTGATTTTGCATATTTTCTTTGATATAAATTATTTTATATTGGGTGGTTTTAATATTAATTTAAATTAATTTTAATTCTGGATTTATCAAGAGCTAAGAGAGATTAAATCTTTTTTCATTTTAAAAAGATTTGGATATAGAAATTTTGATATTTCTCAGTGTTTGGTAGATTTAGAATTAAGATGGATTTAAATTGGTTATTTTATAAATATTTACACCACTACAATATCTCTCGATACTTTTTCGTTTTAGAGTTATTTTAAAAATTTGTTATAAAATAAAATTAAGATAAAGTATTTTGATTTTGAAACGAGTTATGGTTTTTGGGAAAGTGGTATTGATAAGCCCATGGTATTGTAACAAATCCTATTATGTTTAGTTAATAATATCCATGGAAAAATGAGGGTGAATATCTATGATTAAGAACCTTGTTTATTGTAAGTTTATTGTAACTAGCAATTCCCCTAAAGGCGCAAAGGTACACCGAAGAAATATAAGATTTGGGAATATCATCTCGTGACTCACTCCAATGAAAGCATCGTTAATAGTTTCTAAGTGGAGCAAGTTTGCTTCTCAATAAGAATATGTAGTTGACAGATATCTAAATCTACTCAGAGATATTAGAAAGGGGCATACAAATATACGAACAAGACTTCACCTGTTAGATTTTAACAATGGATGAGCATAATTACGCTACTATTAGGATTGAAGAAGGCATTTTTGGTAGGGTGCTATTAGGATTGAAGAAGACATTTTCAGTATTCAGAAAGACATCATTGTCAATTCCTTCGATATAGTCCAGAGTCAGAGCAAGAGGAATGGGAACAACATCCGAGGTGGAACTCGAGTAGAGTGATATTCTTCTAGAAGTGGAAAGAGGGATGCTCTTCTAGAAAAATAAATCTAATTTAGTTAATCATTTTCTCCTTAAGTTCATTTCTGTGCTAATTTTGAACTTCCAAGTTGTTAGTATTGTAAATATGGCAATTGTGATAATATAAAAATCCTTTTAGAAGAGAGAAAAGAAATTCAAGTGAAATATGTGGCACATCTCACTGTGGTGAAATAACTAGGTTAATGTTTACTTGATCTGGATTGGATCATTATATTTTTTTTCATCCATCTCGATGCATTTGGAGTGGAAGAAAGTGGAGGAATAGGCTCATTGGACCGTTTTTACTAGCGGGACCCAGGTTGGCAAAACGGGCTCTAAAACCTTCCAGGAGCATTTTGAAGCATAAAAGGACATATTTTGGGGGTAAAACTTTATCTCTTTAGCACAACAACATTTCATGTTATTTTACATTCAAATATTTTTCCAACAACACAAGAAACGTGTCAATCAGAGTCTGTATGCAAAATTTATGTCACTAAGAAGTTAACCTTTGTGTTTTCACGCCTATAGTTCAGGAGGATGTCGTGTCAACCCCCATTATTCGTGGAAAAGGGTGTAGCCATATAATTATTATATAAAAGACTCTAGAAGTGTCTATATTGTAGCTCTACTTAAGAGTTGATGTAGTCAAAATTAACCACTAGTAGGCTATCGAGCTGTGTTATAACCAAGTCACTAGGAGGAAGAGACATTCCATTCTTTCGAAAGAATTTTGTTCCATAGTTGAGAAAATATAGTCAGGAGATATAGGAGGTAGGGAACACGGAGAAGAACTATGAACTTTAGCAGCCCATGGGCAACAAGCATTACTTCTTTGTACATGCAACCATATTTCTAGACAAAGAAAGAGAACGAAGCCACCTCACCTTTTAGCTAGGTTTTCTCCTGAAAGGGTTTCCTAGAGATCATATCTTGTGTGTGTGCTTATTTTGTCGTTATCTACTTTTCTTCATAATTTTCATTAGCATGCATGCACTATTACAGTTAAATCTACATATATTAAAGTTTAATAAAACTATAATAGTGTAGAATCTCATATTTTTAATATAGTAATATCATATTTGTTGGGACAAAATGTTGAGTGGAATATCCATGAGAGTTTATGGATCATTAATTGTCTCCTCCTCTAAGAGGGAGCATTCCCTTCCCTTGTTTGTTTAATCTATCTATTATTTGCTAGTTTCATGCACTTTATGGTAGAGCCTCCCATATTTAACTATAAAATTCAACCTCGATCATTATTTCCTAAAGTGTAACTAAAATTTAGAGTTTATATTTTAGGATATCAAAACATTTAAGTAAAATTGTGTAATAGTAAACCAAAATTTTTAATTTTATAGTTATTCTCCAATTTGAAGCATTGGACAAAACTCTTTAGGTTGAAGCAAGCTTTCATCAAAACAAACTTAGACTCTACATGGAACAAGCACGCGTCCATCCAAACAAATGTAGACTCGACATGGAAAAATGTTCAAAACCCCAAACACTTAACTTCACATAAGATGATTGATAGATGGATTTTTCGTACTCGGACCACAGAACCCCTTCTCAATTGACCTTCGATCAAAGTGATGTTTTTGGAACCCAATTGAAGACTTTCGTTTGACTATCGATCAAAGTGACACGATTAGAACCATGTGCGTGTTTTGGTATATATTTTATTCACATATAATATTGGGATACAATGACATCACCAGATATGAACTCACAACCTTTTGTATGTTTATTAAAGGTTTATTATTTTATCATACGTTTGTCTCCAACAAAGGTATTTTTCCTTAATTTTCATCCATATCTCAATGTTGGTGACATGGTCTACTTATCTAAATTCCCTATTTAAAGCTTCTAACTTTAGCTTTTGAAATATAGTATTTTGACTGGAGTGGAGAAGGGCGACGTCAGATTAGGGTTAGGGTTTAGAATCAAACGACCCCTAGCAGACCTACACCTGGTCAGGGTGCAGGGGATCCCGTACCCACCTGCAGAGACATAGACCAATACAACGACAGATCAACTAAGGGAAGAAGGCCCCGAGAACAGGCAAGTCTGAGAGAAAGATCACTGAAACAAGCGAGGGGGAGAGATCCCCTCCTACAAGGATATAATAGCAGGAGAATCAAGCCAAAACAGAGCGAATGGTGGGTCAGGGAAACACAGCAAGGATGCGCCGGTTATGGGAGCAGTATGGCAAGCAAGGACAGGGAACAAATGTCTACCGCGAGCAACAAAAAAACCCAGGTTTGTCATTCCAAACAATAAACTTGAGAAGTACAGAGGATATATGAAAGACCATGCACTCATTTGCAATTTTGTAGGACCATGGCCGTCTGAGAAAGACCTGACGAAGTGGATACAACAGAGGTGGAAGCCCAAAGGACATATTGATCTCAAATTGGGGGCAAAAGCTTTCTTCACGGTAATATTTGCAAATCTGGAGGATAAGGAGAGGATCTTCAAAGAGGGTCCATACTTCTTCAATAACACATGGCTCTTCGTGAGGCAATGGGAAGAATGCTATAATCCAGACAAAGAAAAAATGCTAGCAACACCAGTATGGGTCAGATTGTTTGGGCTCTCGATAGAGTTCTGGGATCTAGAGATTCTAGAAGGAATTGGGAAATCAATCAGTTCCTTTGTGAAGGTAGTAGAAACCACCACGAAAGGAAGATATACATTATATGCCAGAATTTGTGTCTACATGAATATCACAGAACCACTGTCGGATCATATTTAAATAGAATATCATGATGAGGTCTAGCAACAGCCAGTTGATTATGAACACATTCCTTTCAGATGTAAATGATGCCATGAGTACGGTCATCTGTATAAATATTGCCCGATGAATGATGATGATATACCAACAGATCAGGGGGTGGAAACGGAAGTATTCATCAGGAGGGGATGACTAACGAAGGAAATAGGGGAGGGTTTACAGAAGTATTGAGAACAAGAAAACCCCAAAAAGGAAAAACCAAACAAAACCCCTCCCACCCAGAAAGCACTCAGAAAAGCCAGAACCAGTTTGAGGTACTACGCGAATTAGAAATGGTAGCGGAAGGTGAAGATGGTGAAGATGAAATAGTGGAGAAACAAAAAGAAAACAAAAAGGAAAATAAGGAGTCAAATAATATGGAAATGGATCCTCAATAAGAACAAGAAGGAGAAGAGGAACAGGTCATGAGGAAACTCTTGCAGGAATGGAAGCATTTGGATAAAAGATTCATACCAGACGTCGAGAAACAGCTTTATAAAGATATGTTCCAAAGATATAAAGAAAAACGAGGGACAATAATAGCGAAGCAGCCAAAGCAACTTGGAACGCAAGGAAATCAAAATACAGAAACAAGAACTATAGGGAAAGGAGGAAGGAAAAGAGGAAGGAGACCTATGAGTGAGACCATCCAAATGGTGGGGGACATGTTTGTGAATTCAGGAAGAGTA
>APFE031645087.1:6330-46180 GCA_000404065.3 Pinus taeda
AACCGACTCGATGGCAAACTGAAATAACTTGAAAAACTCACTCAACAGACCAAACACAAATGACTCATGACTTGACTTAAAACAAGACTTACAAAGCTTATGAAGGGCAGCAGTCCATTAAGATTTGAAATCATGATGACAACCACATGTGTTTCTTACAAGACAATATACATCAAACTATATCAAAATGCCAATGCAACCAATCAAGCAGATGCCTTCTTGATTGATTCTCCTGATTAGATCTTCTGGTCAACAATACAAACCTATCCCTGGGCATCCAAAAACATAGCTGACCATGATCTCCTTCATCACTGAACACTGCAATAAACACTATCACTGCTGGCTGCACCAAACTTGCTAGAGGATCGTGAAAAACATGAAGATTGGCCACTGCCACCTCCTGCTGAAAGAACAAGGTTTCCTTTGCTACAAATTCTGATCTACCTTCATCATGTGCTTCAGTAAAAGTATGCTCATAAGCTTCAAAAAACTCTAAACAAATGGATGAGCACATCTCTTCTTGGAAAAACATTTCAGCACATGAAACATATGAAGAATCTGAAAGGTAATCCTGTATGCTCTGATCTTCTATAGTCTGACAATGTGGTAGGTCATCTTCAAATGATATTACAGCCGGATTATCATCTTTGTGAAGGAAAACATTACCTGTTTGCTGATCTACAAGACAATCATCTTCTTCAACAGAGGAAGAAGTTTTCCCAACACTCTCCTCACTATGTGTGCATTGCAAATCTGCTGTAGCTTGGGCTGTAACACAACCTTTCAAGAGCTGATCTATCTCCTCTTTAGACAAAGGAGACAATGCATTTTGTTTCCTTTTGCTCAAACAGTGATTGTCTTCATATGACAGGGCACTCAAACTATCATTTAGTATTGAGCTATTGAAAGGAGATTCATCACTTACTTGCACAAAAGTCTCACCTTGATGTTCATGAACATCTGAATCCAAAACTTTGCCTATGATCTCAACAGCAGAGCTTTCTTTGATTGGTTGCATGCTGTTGTCTTCAGTGGGCAGATCTGAAACAAGCTCTTCTCTTTCAACAATTTTAGCCATATGGAAATCTTCGGCCTGCTGATCTTGACAAGTATCCTCTAAGATTTCTATGTGCTGCTGAAACGGATTTTCATACAGAACCTCCATGATCTCATAATCCATAAAATTATCATCTTCATAATATTTCTCAAGGCTTTCAATAAAACTATAAGCATGCTTGCAACAGTCTTGAACCAAATTTAATGATGGATAAGAGTCCTTGTATCTTTCAATGAACATAGCATGAAAATCCTTTAAACAATAAATACAAGCAGGCGGCAAACTTTCATACCATGATTGGGCTTTCCCTTCCAGAGTGGCCAAAAATATCTTCATCAAGCAATCTTCCGGAAAATCCACCTTCAACTTGTGAATATGCATGTGAAATCTAACCAGATGTAGAGCAGCGTCCTTCTTACCATCATCATTAAATATAGGCAGATTCCTTGACCAATCTACCTTTGGAATTTTATTTGGAAAACCGGGGATGTGATCTCGGCTCAAGGGAGCGTATCTTCTTGCAATCTGATCCATCTTGAAAATCTCAAAGCTACTGATCTCTCTGCAGTGAAGTCACCATGAAGCACAGATCGCTGGATCTCTGCAGTGATGGCACTGTCTTAGTCTCGAAAGACTCTTTCTTACTCTTCTTCCTTGGGCACTGGGTCGCATAATGACCCATCTCCCCACAGTGGAAGCACTTGATCTTGGAGAGATCTTTCTTCTTCCGCTTCTCTTGCTTTCCCTCAGATGCTAGGGCCACATCCTCGTCCTCCTGCTAAACTTTGATCCCTTTGTTGCTGCTATTTGTCTTTGAATACCGTCTGATCTCTTCCTGGTGAAGAGTTTCCCACATATCGTCCCAAGGTAGGAGAGTTCCTCTGCCCAGGATACTCTGGACAAACACTTCCCAATATTCTGAGACAACATTCAGGGCTGTCCTCACCATAAGCCCCTGATCCAGTGTCGCTCTTATAGTAGTCAACTGGTCTCAGATCTCATTTAGTCCTTCGAGGAAGGTGTCAATCGATTGACCCTTCTTCATTTGATACGACCTCATCTGATTCTTGATCATCATTCTTCTCTGAATAGAAGTATGTTGGTACAAGTTCTTGAGATTCTCCCACATCTCAACTGCCGTTTCCTTCTCGGCTATATGTGGTACCACATGATCCTTGACCCCATCAAGGATAATCCACTTGGCCCTCGCCATCGTCTCTTCGTACTTGTCGTTATCATTGGGGTCGACTGGTATAGCTATAACCTTCAAGGTGAATTTCTTGACATGATTCCTGTCAAGCACTGATAAGATTCTAGCCTTCCAGACTGCGAAGTTCGATGCTCCATCCAATCTATCCTAGTCTCTTACCTCGTGTAGTGCCATGACGCTCCTCTACTTCCCTCCCGAGAGTTCTCAGTTCAACTCCTCTGAGTCTCTGCTTCCTGTCTGGAAGTTATCTTTTGGACTCCCTCTGAGTCCTGATTTCCCTTTTGGAAATCCTTCTGTTGCTTGTCGAGATGAACTTCACTACTGATCCAGGTTCCTCGGCTAGAAACCCTCGGTAACAACTCCTCTAGCCCTGCTCTGTCAGATACTGTTCTAACTACAATACCTCACCAAGTTCACTCTGGAATATTTCTGCAGCCTTCTAGACTCCAGCAATTGCCTCTCTGTGAACTATGTCAGCCCATCTCTGCCTCACGTTGGCTTTGTGTCGCCCCAGATGGGTCTGCATCAGCCCAGGGATGCCCTGTGTCAGCCCTCTGGCCTTTTGCATCAGCAATGTTGACCTATCTGAGGCTCTGCGCAGATCCCAGTTTCTACTACGTGGCTCTGGCTGGCTCTGTGTCACACTTCTTGGGTTCTGCGCTGCTAGAAACAACTTTTGTCACCTCGGGACAATTATTTTCTACTGCTATTGCTGCTCTCGGCTGATGTCTTTTAGTCTTCCTATCATCTACAATCATGCTATGATACCATGTTGAAGTTTCTAAATTTACTTAGTTTAGAAACCTTTCATGCACTTTTTCTGATTTATTCCTACCTACTTGTTATTTTTCTTTAACAAGTTATTTACAAAGTAAATACTGAAAATAAACACCAGTGCATTCTCAATATATTACAGATAAAAAACTAAAAGAAACAAGAACAAACACACCACATGACACCATTATTTTTGGACCAATGTCCTCGGAAAAAACCAATGCGGGAAAACCGGTGCAACTATTTGAGGGTTTTCTTATTAAGCAATATCAGAGTACAATCTGGGTGCCGTAACTAGCCTACCCAACAGAAAATTTCCTTAGCAGCTATACCTTATAGTTTGAGAGTAATCTCTTGGCTGAAACCCCGGAAAACCCTTTCGGCAGCTTCTCAGCACAAAATTTCTCCTGCAACCCCAACATCTGCCCAATTTGGATTGCGTCAGCCCCTCTCTTTCTCACATTTTCCCTGCGTCAGCCTTTCTAGGCCTGCATCAACCCTAGGAGGCCTTGCGTCAACTCTGGGAGCCTCTGCGTCAGCTGCGCTAGCCCCTTTGGTGCTCTACGTAGCACTTGGCTACCTTTGCGTGGCCTTGCGTGAGCCCTTGCTACTTTTGTGTCACTCTCCTTGGCTGCTCTCCTGGCACAATCTCTGCCTCCTCTATTCCTATATACTCATTGCCCCTTAGCTGCTCTCCCAGTCACTGATTCTATCTCTCTTAGCAAACCCCGCTCTAGAGTATAGAATGACTGATCATCTGGTGTACACCTCCAAGTGACCCTCAAGCCTCCTCTTATACTTTTCCTGTTGACATCTCAATGACTGAGATTAAGTCCCTAATCAATGACTAAGATTAGATATGGCTTGATCCATGTCTTTTGGACTACTCTAACACAGATTCATATTAATACACATTAATATTTTATTTTCCCTAAGTTTAGACTTAGGGACTCCATTAAAAATATTAATTATTTTAATATCTCTTGATCTATTTAGAACCTACCCAAACCCTTTCTGGGTATTGGAAATCTCATGTGCCCCAACTTCTCCACCAAATTTCGTGGCTAGAGCACATCTGATGCTACCCCAAATCAATAATGCATAGCACCCTATGTACACAACACTGCATATCCAACATGTACACAACACCGTATGCACAAAAAACCACATATCCATCATGTGCACAGTATAATACGTACTTAGCACCGTATATCCAACATGTACATAACACCATCTATATCCATCACTTGATATGCAACATTCACACAACACTATTTGTACCACATTGTACATAATCATTGCATAAACAATATGTACACACACTATATATACACAACACCGCATGCATACAACATCACATATTATACATGTACAACATATACACAACAATAGTACCACACATCCAAAGCCACACAATCTCTACCAACAAACTTTCTTTCAGTGCCTTATCCCTGCTTGTCCCAGCATGCTGCAAACCACGCTGTTTTCATTTTGCTGATGTATCCCTTTGTATAGCTTGTCCATAACATAGACATAATATAATCACATAATACCAACTCATAAACACATGATGTTGACCTCATAGATTTTTCAGGGCTACTCCTCCCAATTGATTCCTCATAAGACCAGGAACCTCTTCATGCCATTCACCTTCATAAGCAATCATTCCTCCACAAGAATGATTCCTGACAACCCTGTCGAACACTGACATAGATACATGGATATACATACATATACATAAACGATCATGATCCTATCAGACAACGATATGAATACATACACATATATACATATAAGCATAAACATAAAATAATAATGATCTAGTTAGTCAATGACATACATACATATATAGATATATATATATATATATATATTTTGTGTTGTGGTTCACAGACACCTTGGTTGACAGGTGGCCGCTACGTCCACGGAAAAATCTGGGCTGATTGACCCAGAAGGGAATCTAGCCCCGCGGCCCACTAGCAAGGCCTAACCCCAAGGGCTTCAGGCAGAATGGACCCTATGACCTCCCGAATGGCGAGGCACTGATTTTGACCAACTGAGCTAACCCTTGGGGCTTGGTCAACAACATACATACATACATGCATATGTACATATAAAAATTATCATAAAATAATCATGATCCATGATGACCCTGTCACACATATATACATACATATATATAAACATCAACATAATCATGACCATAACATAATTACCAGATAAGATAAGGTCTAGGTTAAGAGAACTTCCTTATTTATGCACAACATGCACAACATTGAGAACCACAATTCCCAACTTAGCCAAGGAATCATATGCCTCACATCCATTCACTTTAACTTTCCTGTTACTTTTCTCATGACTATACTGCCATTGTCCATTTACACTAATGGACCCAACCAGTCCAACTCGCTGTCATACTCTTGCCTTCAATATCCCTTATACATGGACCGACTTCATGTGAGTCTTACATTGCCTACTGAATTTCATTCAACTCTCTCTGAGCTCCACTAACTTTCCTCTTTCCCAACCAATTCCCAAGACTCAAAACTTAAAAGGAAAACAAAAGAAACAGACAAGAAGAAAACCATGAAAACCAATAACAATAGGACACCACAAACGAGGTGGCATGATCATGCACTAGACATAACAAATTTGCAAATCAAGCACAAGCAAATAAAAAGATACCAAAAGCACAAGACTAACAACAAACATCATGAATCAATCCTCATTTTTCACAGTGCTTCCAAGGGAAAGCTCAACCTGAGCCTTCTTCAAGATTCCCTGGTAACCTCTCTTGCCATGCAACTCCCTGCATCATATTGCCATGAACACAAAACTGTCAATGCATAAATAAAGATAAAAACATACTAGTTACCTTACCTTGTTGTGCCAAGAACATTGCCTTGTAACTGAACACACCCATGCCATCTCTCGAGGGACTCCAATTCCCTTGATAGGTCCACCTGTAACTAGAGACTAGCTAATATTCCTGTCAAATACATATTCATGAATCTAGCACATATCCACATAATGCCAGACAAAATCAAGGTTAAGAAGACTTCCTGTATACAAAACACTCATTTGTTTGGAATTAGGGTTTCCAAACATAGCCAAAGGAATTCTTACCAAATTCCTTTCTTTTACCTTTTTACTTTGTTGGAATTGAGGCATACTATATGTTGTCACATCACCCAACTATTAGTTATATAAACACATCAAATATTACCTTGTCATGCTTTTTTCAACTGTGGTTCATAGTCACTGAGTGATCGTTGCATCCACAGGTAATAATTTGGGCAGATCCACTCGAAGGGATCTACCCGTCAGCTTATCTGGTCGGGCCTAACCCCAAGGGCGTCGAGGAGATTTGACCCCGTGACCTCCCAATTGGCAAGGTACTTAGCAATTATAACTCTACCAATTGAACTATCCCTTGGGGCTTATTACCTTGTCATGCTAATACCAAGCATGTTTCTTGAAACTCTTCACACATGTCAACCACACATTCCAAATATCAAGACAGTTGTATCTATTAATTTGAAATCAACCCTTACAAAGACTATCAATCATGTCATAATCCATAGTCAACTCATAGTCATTAGACATAATGCTACAACTATCACCTACTACACTCATGTACATATCAATTGTCTCAACACATATGTATTAGTACAATCATTTTAAAGCAAGATCATTGGAACACATACTCATATTATGAAATTCATCAAACATTCAATCAACTTGAAAACATACCATGTTAAATAAATCAACTAGATGACATAATAGACACTGAACACTCAAACACCAAATTGACGTCATAATCAAACATTCAAGTACAAAGTAGACGACATAAGCAAGCTCCTACCTTGATGTATCTCAGGGGAGGTGATCTTGTCTATACAATAAATCTAGATTAGCACGATGTAACTTCACAACATATCAACTCAACCCCAAATAAGGTCATGGTATCCATAATAGTCACTAGCTAACATGTCCACATCATAAGCTCATAAAATTTATCATTCATACATAATAATCACATCTTAATAGTTAGTCTAGATTAGACCAACACAATGTCACAAATAAGTTGACTCATACCTGAATGTCAGAACCCTAACCATCTACATAGGCCAATCCAATTTAGCATGATACGTACAACATCAAGATCTTAATGTAATAACCCTAATCATCAAATTACTAGCATATAACAACAACAAGATATACATCATGCTCATCAACAACATATAACTTAATCATCAAGATAACTATTATATAGCAACAAGAAGTTATATATCATGTTCATCAACAACATATAATCGTCAAGCTAACTATCATATAACAACAACAAGTTATATATCATGCTCATCGATAACATATAACCTAATCACAAGCTAACTATCATATAACAACAACAAGTTAACCTATAACATACTCATCAACAACGTATAACATAATCATCAAGTTATCTTAAGATAAAAATATAGAAATGCATACAACCATAGGTTACTATCTTTCATGACTATTTGACACATGTCCATATGACTACACTAATCAACTAGCATCTATCATGTATGTAACCATAACCTCAATATAATGAAAGGCATACACATAACCATAATGCATATAACAACCCTTAACCTACATACATAATGCCCAACATACAAACTTGTATGACGACGTGCTCTTACCTCGAGGTCCAATGTTGCAACTTCACTTTAATTATCTGCATCTCCTGCTCTATCTCAACCAACACATCAACATCATAACAAACTAATATAATCATGATGACCTAATTTCATACAATGACCTCACAATGCATGTCTAACCTACCATACATGCATAACCATAACAAGGGAAATGCATGCATATAGACACTGACACACATAACAATGCATATACACCCATACACTCATGACGATACCTTCCACAACAACACCATCAACCTTTGCATGACGACATCACTACAACCATGATAATACCATGTAAATGCAAAAATCACATGGAATGCAAGTGTAAGAGACACACATGCATGCATGACCAACACACAACCCATCTAGTCTGAGGGTTGAACCATACTCTGATACCACTTTGTAATGCCCTCCTCCCACATCTACCCAAGCAATTGGCCAACCAGGGTAAACATGTGACGAGATGCCACTATGATATGATTCGACATCCTAAGTCACATTAAGGAAGTGGAACCAACAAAAACACACCATACATACATTCAATATCAACATTAGAATCCTCAAGAACCAATCCAACCTTTCTGCTAACCAGCCCCTGGGTCCCACTGAGCTTTTGGACCACTTGACCTCTGGATGCTCTCATGTTATGGGCATGCTAGTGTCTGGGGACCTCTGGACGCTCTCACAGGCCCTCAAGCTAGCGTCCAAGGACTTTTTTGCACAGTGTTGTGACAACATCCCCGAGATTTGAGCCACTTTTTCAAGCCTAGAGCCCACATCACTGCCCAAAATAGAATGACATCTTCATAATGGTAAGACAACAGGGAAATGGAAGTGAAAAATAAATTACTTGAATAAGACCTTGACAGGATCTCTACTAGCCATGACAAGCATTTCGTCAAACATATCACGAATATGTAATCTATAGGTGTAAATAATAAAGCTGAGCATAGGGGTCTCATACTTATCTGATATTTTCTATGAGGCATTGTTTCCTTGTCACTTTAGCTGTAGTATCATCCATTAGGCCATAGATACATCGTTCATTCATATACAAGTAAAAACATGATGGGATCTGTACATAGCCATTGTCATAATAATATTCATAACTAACATCATAACAACAAAAAATACCAATGAAATCACAGCCATATGATCCACATATAAACTAGTATAATACTTATAGAAATACAAGGAGAAATAACATCATATTGATGATGCAAAATCCAAACCTGGGATGGGAATTCCATGTTCCACTCGACCGTAGAATGGTTGAGCCAAATCTCTCTTCAACCATTCACCCTCATTCCATATTCCAAGCATGAATGTGGGATCTCATGGAATACATCAAGACAAAAGCATCCAGGGCTTCCAATGCCATCCACCTCAACCAGTGAAATATTGATTCCACCTCACAGTCAGACATCCCCAAAACCATCATAAAATTGGTCTCTATCCAGGCCTTCTAGGGCTCCAGAGTGTTTATTCCAACCAAGGCTCCAGGACTAGTAACTCAACCCACAGTTGCAGTCAGGCTCCAGAGAATTTTTCCAACCAAGGCTCCAGGACTAGTAACTCAACCCACCAAGGGCTCCAAAGTGTTTTTCCAACCAAGGCTATGGGACTAGTAATTCAACCCAAGTTTTTATGGGGCTCCAGAGAATTTGTCCAACCAAGGCTCTAAGAACCAGTAACTCAACCCAAGCTAAGGAAACATGAGAACCAACCAAAACAACGCAAGGAAATAAACCCACAATCTCCATGGCTATCCAGGGAATGGAAAGGCTAGGTAATCCACTTTCAATCCAGTCAATCCTCCATGCCAGTGACAGATCATGACCAATACTCCACATGCATATTCCATGCACGCCAAAACTAGTGAGAAAAATATACATGCAACTCGGTACCTACAAGCAAATCCCACTGTAGCTGTTGATCCTGATGTCCTCTTGAGCTTTCCTGCTTTTCCTTTGCCTTCTTGCTCCAAAACTCCAAGTATGTCACACTCCTCCAAGAGTACTCCAACAAATCTCTTAGCGTCTAAGATTACGAGAGAGAGAGAATAATGAGAGAGATCCAAAATTGAACTAATCAAGCTTACACTGACCAAGCCTGCCCATTAATCCTCATAAGCCTTTTTTATCAATGAGGCCTCTATTTTCTTCATTTTCCATTATTTTCCTTCATTTTCCTCCTCATATGCAGCCTGTGACCTTTCACCTCCCTTTTATCCCAATTTCCATTATTTTCATAAATAAATGCCAAATAATGTTTGATGCTTTTCTAGAGTCCTTTCCATCACCTTTGCCAATTTCCTTAGCCATAATAACTGAAGTGAACACCAGCTAGGATGTTTTTCCCACCATTCAGATTGGAATACGTGTCCATCAACCATGGCCTTATATATTTTACATGGATTTTTAACTAGGGTTGTTACACTGTCTAATAAGACCACCCATTGCAACGTTCCTCAGGAAAGGGTTAACAAACCAAGTGAAAGCATATGATTGGCCAAGCAGATGGTGATGATCAAAAGAGAAAACCAAGGCTCACCTAGCAGTAACAACCTAAATAAATGGCAATCACGTGGGATAAAATGGGAATGGTTTAATTTCTACATAAGCTTGAAACATGGGAAACTATGCTTGAAATTAGTTTCATTTTTACACAAGCTTGAAATAGAGGAAAACTATGCTTGAAATAAGTTTGCATGTTGATCCAGGAGGATCTAAAAGGCCAAAATTTTAAAATCCTAAAAACATAGAAAAAATAATCTCAAATTGAAGAGCTTGTCATTTTGAATCCAAGGACATGAACCACACATCAATCCGACATGGTATGAAAAAATTATGGCCCATTGTTTTTAGAAACAGCTAAATTTTTTGTAGGCAGGATCCACAGGACGACACATGGCACTAACATTAGCAATATAGATGTTGACATCATCCATATGATGAATGACATGAACATGATGACTTGGTAGTACAGTCGGTAAGGAGCCAATTGAGAGACGACACGTGGTAGGTGACGTAAAAAATCCAGTCGAAATTACAGATGAATCATAATGCGCCACGTGGATCCTAGTCACTAGTAGGTCAGTTTTCTTAAGGAGGCAACATTTTACACCTTTGTGGTGGTCGATGATGAAGACTGATTAATTTTTCCAATAACCTAGAAACAAGTAGCGGGAGAAAACAATCGTTGGGCTATATTATATTAAAATAAAATAAAATAAATGGTTGATCGATCGGCGGGCGGTCAGACCCCACCGGCTGACTCGACGGTCGTTTCAACATATAGTATATATATAATAAACATCGTCGGGTGTCGAAGCCGCCCAGCGTGGCTATCGGCCAGTTCGCTAATGGTGTTAACAAAAAATGCCAGACCAAACCGATTATGTAACCACTAAATGAAAATGTCCAATGGTTAGCCAAACAACCAATGTTTAACACTTATTCCAAAATGAACATAGTGACGGGCGGGTCTAGAGGATCGAACCCACAACCTCCGGCCCACAAAAAAGTCAGCCAACCATTGGGCCAAGTGGCCCATTAATTCCAAAGTGCCGCCCAATTATATATAAACCTCATTCGACTAGTATGTATGGGGAGGAGGCCACGTCTTTGCTTAGGTAGAGCAAGATCATTGTTGTGGGAATTCAAAGGTCAGAACTACAGGGGTCCCGCTTGAGAACATATTTCGATAAAGGTTCCATGAATATTTTGAGGAATATTCCCTATAATATTCTACAGAGAATCTTGCAGGGAATTTAAAAGATTCCTTAGAGCCCCAGAGTCCACCATCACATAACAGGGCTAACTTTGTAGTCATTTTTCACAATTTTTCGCCATGAACGCAACAATGTAGTATGTTTCTTCAGAAAAGGTCTACATTTTTAGGCCATGCTTAGAAGTGGAGGTATAAGGTATCATTTTGTAATTTCATGTAAATTTATTTCACTGCAGATTAATGAAAGAGGCCTCCCCACAATGAGTAGGGCTTGAAGACATAGCCCACACTGGGTGAACTCTGTTATCAACTTGTTTTGTGCCTTTGTTCTCATGATTTTATTTATTTATTTCCACTTATTTTATGTGTATGTATCATATGGTTACTTGCTCTTTTAAATGAATTTTTGTGTGAAACTTTGAAGTAAAGGATCTGGATCACATGCCCCCAGCATAATGAATCAATTCTAATTACATGCCCCCCAAGCTTCATTTCATTCACCTAAGTAGACTACTGGTTACTAACAGGTGGATGGAATGAAGGTTCATTTACGAGATCAAGTGAAAGACTTGACTAGGAATTTGCGAGATCTAATCAAAGACTCGAATTAGAAGGATATTTGTTTCATTTTGTAACGAGCTTGACATATGAAAAGAACTATGATCATAGACCTTGTTTCATTTTTTAATGAGCTTGAAACAAGAAAAGGAACTTTGCTTAGAAAAATTCTTTATTTTTTTAAGGAGCTTGACACAAAAAAGGAACTTTGCTTTTGGATATCTAGTTATATTAATCATGGCTCCCCAGAGACCATGGCTTCCAAGAAGCTCTCATCGTATGGGAGAACAATGCTTTGGAAGGGATACATATCAAAGCATCCAAGGGAAAGATTAGGTGCTAGTGCTCCCCGTACATGATGCACTACATCACCTACTAGATCATCAGTAGATGTGGGCATGGAACAAATTTCCACATAATTAATCTATGGCAGGGGAGATACAACTTGCATATAAGGACCATTTATGGATGTTGGTTTATTGGGAATCAAATTATGACTAAAAAATAAAAGTTGTTCAATGGTCACAATTCTTCCTTCATGTGGGAAACACATCACAAGAAAGAGTGAAGAGACAAGATATCCCATGTTGTAAACATAGTCACACCCAAGGAGTAAAATAAAATCCAAAGGGCCTTAGAATGCCATCACATTGATATGATAGTCTTTCCCCCCAAAGTAATAGGAATATGAGGAAGGATCCATAATGGTTGATTGGTTCCTCTATTAAAATCCAACAGATTCTGGGTAACGGGTACAATCTACAAAGAACGCTTTCCAAGTAGTTGAGGACAAAATACTAACATACATGCATTCATCTATAATTTTGACAGGTAAGAGTATATTATAAGCCTGTACTATGATCTACAAGGGCACATAAGGAGGAATATGATATCCTTTCAGTCGACTCTAATCAAAGGACCATACAACTTGAGGGGTGTCGTGGGAACGGGATAACTGACCCCTAGTGTTATGGGAATCAAAGGAATTCCCCCCTGTGTCATGGGAATGGGAGGATTTCCCCCCGGTGTCATTAGAATGGGACGATTCCCCCCCCCGAACTTCATTGGAATCTTAAGAAACAAGATGAACCTAAGTGGTATGAACTTCACTCTCTACGGGAAAGGTATGATCAATTGAAGGAGGAATCAAGTCAACCATTTCTCAAGCAATGGTTGGTCGGGAAAAAACTTGTGGGATTCATGTTCAAAGAGAGTGGGATTTCTTGGAGACATATTATGATCAATCACTTAATCAACTATCAAGTTCATAATAAGATTTTCAACCTCCTATTATCTAGGGAAAGATAAAGCACCTGAATCCGCTCTTTAAATTGTGGCACATTGCAATTTTGGAGTAACTGAAGACTTGTTTAACACTTAACTTGCTTCATGGAAAGATGCATGGTTGATTGATACAAGAGCAACCTGCCACGTGAACTTTAAAAATGATTCGTTTGAAGACTTTAGTGGCAATGCAAATGGATCAATCTACTTTGTAGACAAGTCAAAACTCAATCGATTTTGACTTGGCACCATCAGGCTCAAATTTCTTGGTCTCCCTGACTTTCTTTTACATCATGTTCTCTACCTTGCAGAATTTCAAAGAAATTTGTTGTCCTTGGTTCACATCCACCAGCAAGGGAACTCATTTACATGTTTGAGGGCAATGTTGAGGTGAGAAAAGCACCATACAACTCACTTGTGATGATAGGAATAGAAGAATAAAGACTCTTGAAGCTGTAAGGAACCTTTGTTTGTGCATAGACTATGCATATAGTTCTTAGTATGATGAAGGCACATTTCCATCCAGTCTCTTATGACATGCTAGATTTGGAGATATGAACTATGGAAGTCTTCAATTATTGATGAGAAATAGTGTTGTTAGTTTTCCAACCATTCCTAGGAAACTAAGTCAATATGATGCTTGTATCTTAGGAAAACATAACAAACATAAATTTCATGATTCTATTTCTAGAGCACATAGAAAGCTTGAATTGCTGCATTTTGACTTGTGTGGCCCTATATCTATTCTTTCTACAAATGGAAATAAATACATAATGGCTTTTATTAATGACTATACCAGAATGTGCTAGGTATATCTGTTGAAGAACGAATCTGAAGCTTTTGAAACTTTCAAAAACTTTCATGCATGGATTGAAAATAATACATAATCTCATATTGGATCTATTCCTATTGATAATGGAAAAGAATATAATTCAAATGAATTTGAAAACTATCTTTTCCAGCATGGGATATAACAACAAACAATTGTGCCTTATAATCCTCAACATAATGCTATAGCTGAAATAATGAACAAGACAATCTTAAATATGGTTCGTTCAATGATGTTTTTCAAAATATTAAGTTGATGTTATTGACTAATTCAGTTCTATGTGCAATGCATATTACAAACATATGTCCATATCATGC
This sequence comes from Pinus taeda, assembly GCA_000404065.3. NCBI lineage: Eukaryota > Viridiplantae > Streptophyta > Pinopsida > Pinales > Pinaceae > Pinus > Pinus taeda. The sequence goes on from APFE031645087.1 coordinate 20,780, forward strand.
TCTAAAAAACAAGACTCCTTATGAAATGTGGTATGGCCACATTCCTTCAGTGAGGTATCTCATTACTTTTGGTTCCATCTAATATGCCTTAATTCCTAGGGAACAAAGAAACAAACTTGGTGCAAGGGGTTGAAAGTGTATCTTCTTGGGGTACTCAATTACCTCCAAAGCATATAATCTCTACGATGAAGTAAATAATAAATTTATATTGTCTAGATATGTGATTTTTCTTGAATCTTCCAAGTTTGACAATGTTTTTGAACAACATCTTGATCGCTTGGACAAATTCGAGCATGCGAATTACTTTTAGGAATTTGATATTGAGATCCCACATCTTGAAAGGGGGATCCATATCCTGGATGAATATGTGGAATCTCCTTCTAAAGCACTCTCTTCCCCTCATGAAGCTCCAACCACTAATCAAGAAGACACATTAGTAATGTGATTAAGAGCCCCATCTCAGTCAACAAAATAGCCTAGTCCATTCTAGAAAGGTCCTCCAAAATGGCTCACTAAAACACTTGAAAATGTTCATCCTAATAAGGTTGGAAAGACAAGAACAATAATTTCTACTAGAAAGAATGGAGGTGATGTAGATGATTTTGATTCAATTGTTGATATGGATGTTTCTTATGATTGTGAACTAAAGTTGTCTATTGATTTTGAACCAACTCCTTTAAAGAAGTTGCTTTTCATGATGAATAGAAAGAATCAATGCAGAAAGAGTACAATGCTCTGATAAAGAATGGAACTTGGAAGCTAGTGGACCGTCCATTTGGAACCAAACCGATTAGCTGCAAGTGGGTCTTCAAGAACAAGTATAAATTAGATGGCTCACTTGACAAGCACAAAGCAAGGCTCTTGGCAAAAGGTTTTGCATATAAAGAAGGGGTTGATTATGAGGAGGCTTTTGACCCATAACAAAATGGGCTACCATCTAGACTCTCTTTGCCTGTACAACTCAAAATGGATGGAAAATCCATCAAATGGATGTAAAAACTGCTTTCTTGAATGGACATTTGAAAGAGAATGTTTTTAGGTCTCAACAAAAAATATTTTTCATGAAGGGACAAGATCACAAAGTATTTAAGCTTATCAAATACTTGTATGGCCTCAAACAAGCATTGCGAGGGTTGTATGCGAAATTGACTAAGCATCTTCTGAAACTAAATTTCAAGCACTATGATCTTGATGATGCAACATTATTTGTCAAGAAAGTTGGCAAAACTATTGCTTATCTTGTGGTTTATGTAGATGATCTACCGATGACAGGGAATGTTGAAAATTATATTTCATCCATAACGAAAAATTTGAGGAAAGGTTTTGAGATGACAATTTTGGGATATGTTCACTACTCTCTGGGTACTGAAGTAACCCAACATCAGAAATTTATATTCCTCTCTCAAAATAAGTACATTGGAGATTCATTGAACAAATTTGGCATGGTTGAGTGTAATCCTTTGATTACTCTAATGGAACAAAATTTAAAGCTCACGTTCAAAGAAGGAAATGAATTTGAGGATGAAACTAAGTACACACAACCTGTAGGAAGTCTTAAGTACCTTGCTACTACCAGACTAGACATTTCATTTGTTGTTTGAACCCTTTCCAGGTTTATGCAAAAACCTTGTGAGGGTCATTGGTCTGTTGAAAAAATATTTCTAAGGTACTTGAAGGGAACTCAAGACTTTTTATTCAAGTATACACAGGTGGATGAATTCAACTTCATTGGATAATTTGATTTAGACTTTGATCAAGATAAAGAAAATGGAGTATCTACTTCAGGTTATGTTATGAGCCTTGGATCAAGAGTTGTCTCTTGGAGGTCACACACACACCCAGCTCCAGTAGATTCCATAACATAAGCAAAATATGTGGCAACTACATAAGCAACAAAGGAGATTGTGTGGCTCAAGAAAATTCTTGAAGATTTGTAGGAGAAACAGGTGCATTCTACTCTTCTTTTGATTGACAATAATTATACAATAAAATTGGCCAAGAATCCAAAGTTCCATGATCAAATCAAGCATATCAATACAAAGTATCATTTGATTTGACTTCATGTTGAGGCCAATACTATTCACCTACACCATTGTTCCACAAATGAGCAGTTTGCATACATATTTACCAAAGCGCTAAAAAGAGAAAAATTTGAAAGATTCAGAATTATGCTTGGACTTACAAACATCCCTTCAGATTAAGGGGGGGAATGTTGACACATAATCCTTAGGGATTGGGAAAATATTTATAAATATGTACATATAGAATAAGAAGACGAAGATATCTTGGAATATGAATCCCAAGAGTCTCTCCTCTATTTGTATATACTAGAGCTATTCTTAATAGAATTTCATGGGAGTTACCAATACCTGTCCTCGTAAATGTAAATGCAAAAAAGGGTAGGGAATATGGGACATCCTTGCTTAACCCCAATATTGCATTTAATTTATTTAGACCAACCCTCATTGGTCTTAAGCTTGGAAATAACATTCTTGTATCACATAGTCAAAATAACCCTCAACTCGAGAGGAACCATTATATCTAAAGTCAACAAAGAAACAAAAGGGATTAGTTTTATTATTGTGACATTCGGACCCCAACAATGATCCTAAGAGTAACAACATGAACAATAGTTGAGTGATGTCTCCTAAAACCAACTTTCCCTTTAGCTCTGCTATGATGGCTTTCTAGCCAGAGGCTAATCTTCTTTTCCAAAATGAGTCCATACAGTTTGCCTAAAATGTGGCTAATCATAATGGTCATATAGTTAGAGGGAATGCTTTTATCCCCACTTTTAAAGATATTCACAATAAGGCTTTGCATCCAAGGCTTAGGTAAGCCATGTTTCACAGCCAAATAGAGTAGTTTGTGTATATGAGGGATGAGGATAGATCTTTCTGTTTTGAAAATTTTAGTTTGGTAGCCTTCGATGCCCCTAACTTTCCCATTAGTGGGTTTCTCAATCCCAAACTCCACGTCTTCCAAAGAAAATATATCCTCCTCTATAGGAGTGTTTAGTTGCCCATGGTGTTCAGGGAATCATAAAGATTCTTAAGATAGATATCCTTGTTTTTTAAGGGGACCGAATTATTTTCTTTTGTTTTATGAACAAGCATATTCCTCCAAAACTTTCTAGGCTCAACTTAGAAAGGTGAAAAAGACGCTCTTGCCTCTTATTTATAGGACCTTTTCTTCCTTTTATATATACATATATTTACAAAACTATTATTTTTCCACTGGAAAAATCCGTAATTTTTCATTAGTTAGAAAAATTACATATTGTAGAGGCTGTAACTGAGTCACCACGGACTGGCACAAAAATAAACTAAGCGCTGTCCAGATACACCATGCAGGGCGATCTGCCATAATTATCAGTTGTGAAAATATTTATATGCCTGTAGAAGCCTGTACATAAGCCACGCAAGGCCCTTTCAGTATAGAAAACTATTATATATGTCTATGTACATTAACAAAATTTATCGTGTTTTAACAATATTTAACAAAAACAGATAGTGATCAAGGGCTTATGTCCCTCTGGTAATGCTGGTCTATATATGGCTGATGAAAATAACGGTATTCATTTGTCCCCCTCTGCTCTTGTTTCAACCACTCTCCTCTGGGTAATGCCGAGGCCTCCTTGGATAGTTGGTCAGCACTGCAGTTATGCTCCCTGTAGATATGATTGCAAGAGATATTGTTAAATTCTGCCTTGAATATATTAACTTCATTCAATATATTACTGAGTGTGTGTATGTGACATGCAGTAATGGCATTGAACCAGTTTATGATGATCTTTGAGTCCCCAAAAATATTTAAATTGATGCAATGGTGTCCCAAAGAGAAACGAAGTAAGTGGTGGAGGGTAATGAGTTCCGTGAAATTATTGGTTCCAACTCCTAAACCCTCTTGACTTTGAAGAAGTGTTGATTACTGATATAAAGAATGAAACCTCCACCACAGCCCCGTTGATTTGCAGCGCCATCAAAGAAATCCCAAGGAGTGCTTTTGTCAATGATAGGAGGGGCACGTAGTCTGCGCTCTCTAGGTGGTGGGGGGTCGGGCAATTCATTATAAGCTGAGATTATACCAGCCGCAATGTGAGGCCAACACGCTGGTCTGTTATCAAATATGAAGCGATTACGGGCTAGCCAGATATACCAACTGACAATCAAGGGGAGGCACTATAGTTTTGATCCCTTGTGTCTATTAGACCAGTCATCCCATGCATTGCCAAGATCATTTCCAGCCCATTGCCCAGTAAATCGAATAGAGGAGGATAAGACTTGCTAAAGAGAGTGCAGGGAGATGCAATGCAGAAAGAGGTGATTGGTCGATTCGGATGAACATTTGCATAGAATACACCAGGTTGGCCCATAAAATGATTTGTGAAGAAGGTGTTCCCCCGTGGGTACTTTATCTCTGAGAATACACCAGAAAAATAATCTGATGCACGGCGGTGCTGTAAGTTTCCAAATGTTTCTCCACCAACTTGAAATCTGTTCTGGCCTTTTGTGCTAAATCAAGGAAATATATCCTGACTTTGGAGATTATATGCCATTCTCCGCCTGACACCATATTAGTTCATCCGGGCCCTCTTTTATCCTGATGTGAGATTCAGTTAGCGCAAATATATAATCCTGCCATTCGTGGTGCCATCGAGGGGGTAGATCAAGTAGACGAGCAGATTTCCATGCTTGTGAAAAAATACCCGTGTTTCGTAGATTTGCAATGTGTGAAATAACCCTAATCTCATGGGAGTGAAGATACTGTATGAGGTCTCTAGAAAGAAAATGTCTTCCTCCACCTCCAATCCAAGGATCCAGGCCAATCCGAGCTAGGGAACCATCGTTAATTCTCCACACCAGATTGTCTCTAATATGAGGAAGGGAATGAAGCAGTGCCTTCCACACGGATGAGATGCCTGCCGTCGGCCAACTAGGCAGTCGAACCCAATCCATAATATTCTGTGGCCAAATGTATTTATGATATGAGATATAGGTCCATAGATTCTGACCAGTCAGCAAGGTCCAGCCCATTTTAGCAGCAAGGGCTTGCGCAAATAGAGGGAGATCTTTTAAACCCCATCCTCCCCGCTTCTTTGGCAATGCAATCTTTTTCCAGCTAATCCAGGCAAATTTTTTTTTGTCTTGATTCTCGTTCCAAAGATATCGGTTGCATGGTTGCTGCAGACGAGATAGGATATTCCTGGGGATCCATGCAAGTGCCAACAAAATTATTATCACTAATGTAATAAAAAAATAAAAATTATTTAATTAAATTTAATACTAAATACTTGTAAAAAAATAATTCTAAATATTTAACTTACAAAATAATTTTTTCTTATTTTTTAAAAAAAAAATATAAAATCTGTTTGGGGGTAACTCAATTGGCAATGGTCATGGAAATGAAGTCTCACCAAACTGGAAGCCTTGGGTTCAAATCTTATGCTATCCCCCCGATCAAGTGAGAAGTTGGACATGATGAAGAGTAGTCTACTGAGCTTTTATATATTATATATTATATATATATATTAAAAAGTGGGAAAATTATATCATCAAGACTATACACATAGCAAACTAAATTGTGTATGTATATTCCTATCTAATTATATAAATTTTATTTTATTTATATATAAACTACATATTTACTTCTTTTTTTTTTATGAATGTTAGTTAAATTTATCCATATTTAATTATATTTAAAGTTTTATTTCTTATTTTGTGTGTCAATTTTTTTTTGAAGTGTATGAGTTAAATTTAAGCTAGTTTTAATAGTTGTTGTAAATGTGTTTTTATAATCCAATATGAAGAGGACATTATAATTATGTCTCTAGGTGTGTTTATTTTAAAATAGGGTTCATAATTTTAATTTAATTATCAATAATTAATAAATGGATGGTAGAGATTTAACTTTCAAAAAAAAATCAACAATTTTTTTAATAGTAGTTAGGATAAAGATTGAGATTTATCTCGAAGGTAGTTATACCAATTTTTCTTTTCAATTTATTAAAAAAATGTTATAAAATAAAATTAAAATAAGTTATTTTGACTATGAAATGAGTCATGATTTTTTTGACATGTAGTATTGATAAGTCATGATATTGTTACAAAGCCTATTTACACAAACACACAAACACCTTAAATTGGTTTTGTAACAATATCATGATATATATTTACAGGTGTGTGTGTGTGTGTATACTTTGAAGAAAAAACACTTATTTTCCATTAAAAAAAAAGAGAGTACAATATCATGGGTCAGTTGCTTAGTCACTTTATTTTGTCACATTTGACTATAAACAACCATCTCGACGTGTTGAGTAAAAATGTTAATCTATTTGCCACCTTTTCACCTTCTATAATGGAACTTAAAGATACTTGTTGTTAAAAAAGAAACTAGATTGTTACATCTAGTATTCTCATTATTGTTTCACCTCAAAATTAAAGATGCTTGTTGTTAAAAAAGAAACTAGTTTGTTACATCTAGTATTCTCATCATTGTTCACCCCTAAATTAAAATAGGTCCCTCGTGGGCTTTGTAACACCCCCTCCTCCCAGGTCCACCCAAGAAACCGGCCAGCCGGGGTAAACATAGGACAAGAGAGGTTACTACAATGGATTCAACTTCCTTGGTGACCTTGAGGAAATGGAGTCAACAAAACAAGACCTTACAGACCTCCCTCAGGTGCTTTAGGACCCCTAGGAGCTAATCCACCACTCCAAGTGCTCAACCCCTGAGTTAAACTAGCATTTCAATGAATTAAACTCAGAGTCGCTCCCATGACAAGGCATGCATGTGACTGGAACACTATAGTTGCTCCGACAATGCATGCAAGGGAGAGACTGCAGTTTCTTTCATCCAGTTTTCTGCTAGGGACTACGTGATTTAAGCCACTTTTTCATGGCTAGTCTCCAAACCAATGCCTAGAACTTGATGGGACTTTCCAAGACATTAAATGACACCAAGGAAAGGCCTCTAACACAAAACTTGATCAAGGGCTTGAACTAACCAAGCCTAACCATGACAAACATTTCGTCAAACATGTCCTCAACATGCAATCTACAGGTGTAAATAACAAAATTAAGTATAGGGATCTCATACTTATCTGAGAATCACTATGAACCATTGTTCCCTCTTATCATTTGCTGCATTATCATCTATTAGTCCATAGATACATTATTCATTCATTTACAAGTAAATGTTAGAGAATTGTATATTATAGACCAATGAAACACATAAAATATTGCAGAAACACAAACACAAAAAACACATAAAACCGAAGAGACACATATATACGTGGTTCACCCAATTTGGGCTACGTCCATGGAGAAATAACTAGTCCTTCCTTTTATATTATCTAGGAAAATGAAGAGATACAACCTACAACAAATCTGATGTAATTTCTTCTTCGCTTTCACGTAATCTCCTCTCTCTTTCTCGCTCAGAATACACACATATAGCCGCAATATAATTCCTTGATATATAGCGAGGGGTTACCTTCTAGGGAACAAACCCTAAATTAAACATAACTTCTACTGTCAGATCATCCGCCTAATGAACGACTCAGATTGACTACGAAATTACAATATTTTACAAGGAAATTTTACATCTATTTTTAGCTTCGAGGGCCTTGCCCCTGAACTTTCACCAAGGAGGGGCTCATAAAAATTGTCGTCACCCCCCCCTGTTGGCAATCAAACAGGTGATGTTTCCACCCCATTGAAAACTAGGATCCAATGCGACGATACCTCTAAATAAAGAAGATAATCAGGCTCCACACCCAACAATCTCCCACTTGGAGATTGATTATAGCAAATCCACCACTGCTTCAATTGCTGGACAATGAATCCACTTTGGACCTGGTTGTTTCTCATCTTCATCATCATACTTGAAGACCAATTGAAACCGAGCATAATCTCAATTTCTCCCTAGTTACAACTTTTTTTAACATATCTGTAGGATTCCTGCTAGTGTGTATCTTTTCTAGCTTCAACTGTCCATCTTCCAACACTGACCGTATGGAATGGTACTTGAGTTGTATATGTTTAGTCTTGGAATGAAATGTAGATTTATTTGCAAGATGAATGGAACTATGGATGTCACTGTATAACCTACCCATCTCCTGCTTCTTACCCAATTCATCCATAAATCTTTGCAACCAAACCATTTATTTACTAGCCTCTATAGCAACAACATACTCTGATTCCATCATTGAAAGTGCAACAACACTTTGCATTTTTGAAACCCAACTGAAAATTGTTTCACCTACAGTAAATGCATACCCTGTGGTGCTCCTCCTATTATCTCTATCACCTACCATACCTGCATCAACATATCCCCGTAGGGAAATGTTTGAACCAACGAAGCATAATGCTTGATTTGTGGTACCTCTCAAATACTTGAGAATCCACTTCACTGCCATCCAATGTTCTTTTCCTGGATTGTTCATCTACCTGCTTACAACTCCCACTGCATGTGCAATATCAGGCCTTGTGCAGACCATTGCATACATTTAGCTTCCAACTGCTGATGCGTATGGAACTTTAGACATATAAACCATCTCCTCCTAATTCTTGGGATACATCTCCTTACTTAGTTTGACATGGCTAGCCAAAGTTGTTGTAATTGGTTTTGCATTCTGCATATTAAATCTTTCCAAAACCTTTTGTATGTACTCACTCTGAGACAATGTTAATTTGCGATTTTTCCTGTCTCTAGTTATTGTCATACTAAGGATTTGTTTTGCAACATCCAAATCCTTCATTGCAAATGAATTTGCAAATTTTCCTTTGAGCACATTTATTTCCTGCATGTTTGACCCTACAACAAGCATGCCATCTACATATAATAATAATATAATATAGCTGCTATCATTTAGCATTTTGAGATAAACGCAATGATCAGAGTGACATCTAGTATAACCTTGTTCAGACATAAACCTGTCAAATTTTAGATACCACTGCCTTGGAGCCTGTTTTAAGCCATACATTCTCTTCCTCAACATGCACACTAGTTTCTCCTTCCCTTATACCTCATATCCCTGTGGCTACTGCATATAGATCTCTTCCTCCAAATCCTCATGGAGAAAGGTCGTCTTTAGATATAACTGCTCAAGATGAAAATATTTTGTTGCTACTAGACTTAAAATAGTTCTGATTGAAGTCATTTTAACAACAAGAGAAAATATTTCATCAAATTCTATATCTTTCTTCTGTGCAAACCCCTTCACCACAAGTCTAGCTGTAGACCTTTTTCTACCTCCATCTTCTTCCTTCAACCTATAAACCCATTTATTCCGCAATGTTGTCTTATCTGTAGGCATCTTGACTAAGTCCCAAGTCTATTTATGTACCAAGGAGTCCATCTCTTCTTTCATGGCTAGCTCCTACTTCTTCTTGGTTTCTACCTGCACTGCTTCTTCATAACATTATGGTTCACCAAAATTAGTCAACAATACATAATATAATGAAGGAGAGTATCGTTCATGGGGTCTACTTATCCTGATAGATCTTCTAACACCACTTTCATGTGTTTGAGGTACATGTTGCTGTTGTGGTTGTTGTTGCTTTTATGGTTTTTGATCATTATGATTTTCAGGCACCTTTTCTTATTTCGTGATCTCATCAAGCACTGTGTTTTCTCTGTTTTATTTTTCATGTTTCTTTTCCTGCATCTAATCCTTATACAAAACCTTTTCATTGAATATGACATCTCTTCTCCTAATGATTTTGTGATTTTCATAATCATATAAGAGATAACCAAAATCATTAACACCATATCCAATAAAGGTTCATTTCTTTGATTTTGCCTCAAGATTTGTTCTATTTTATTTATTAATGTGGACAAAGGCTTCACAACCAAAAATCTTTAAAAAGCAGTAGTTTACCTTTTTACCTGTCCATGCCTCCTTTGGAATACCTCAATCAAAGGAACTTGAAGGCCCTCTATTTATTAGATAAACAAAAATATCTACAACATCTGCTACAAATTGTAAAGGCAATCCTACATGCAATCTCACACACCTTTCATGGTCCATGTTTGTCCTGTTCATCCTTTCTGACACACCATTTTCTTGTGGTGTTCCTGGAACTATCTTCTCTCTATGAATTCCATGCTCTGAACAATACTTACCAAACTCTTTGCTGCAATATTCACCTCCATTGTCTGATCTGAGACACTTCAATATTTTTCCTGTCTCATTCTCAACCAAATCTTTCCATTTCTTGAAGGTATCAAATACATCAGATTTATTTTGAATACAATAAATCCAGGTTTTTATGATTGCATCATCAATAAAAGTAACATCATAATGAGAGCCACCGAGAGATGATACCTGAGTAGGTCCCCATACATTTTTATGCACAATCTCTGTTTTTCACTCTTCTTTTATTTCCCAATTCCGAGGAATCTGACTCTCTTTTGTTTTCCATAAACATAATTCTCACAAAATTCCAAATCAACATGCTTCAAACCTTGCAACAAATTTCTTGAGTGAAGAATCTACATCCCCTTCTCACTCATGTGCCTGAGTCTATGATGCCACAATGATGTATCTACTCTTGTAGAGGTTAAATCATTAACATAATTAGAAATACCATTGCATAAATATAATGTACCAACCTTTTCTCCTTTTTCTATTACGAGGGCTCCTTTAGTTACCTTCCAAGTTTTATCTGTAAAAGTAGTTACACAACCTTCACCTCCCAACTTTTGTGTTGAAAATAGAATTTTCTTCAGATCTAGAACATGCCTTACCTCTTTCAATAGCCATTGGTTTCCATTATGTTGTTTTATGAAAACTTTACCCATTCCTATAATTTTATAGGGTTTATCATCACCTAAATGAACCTGTCCAAAATCTCCTTGAGCATAATCATGAAAATGTTTCCTATCAGGTGTGGCATGGAATGAGGCCCCTGAATCTACCGCCTAGGAATCAATAATATTTTCTAATGAAAGCATCAAAGCATCTTACAACACATCACCTGTCACATTCGCTTCATGATTGTTTTCTTGCTGCGTGTCTCTTTCTTTTCCCTTTCAAGACTTACAGTCTTTCTTCAGTTGTCCTTTCTTCCCGCATTTCTAGCACACTATCCTCGATATGGACTTGGATTTTCCTTTCCTTTACTCACTGTGGTATCCTGACTCTTTACTTTTCTATTTTTCTTCCCCTAGTCTCTGCAGTCAAAGAATTACCCGATGTCTCACCGGAGCTTTTCTGTCACATTTCCTCGCTAAGGATTGCACCGACAACATCATCAAACTTTAAAGTACTAGATCCAGAGAAAAAGTTGCTAATGGCCATAACTAAACCATTCCAACTTTTCTCGCAATGAGCACAAAAATAACAAAGCCCTAGCTTCATCATCACTTACAAAACATAACTGACTGGTAACTGTATTAAAATGATTTAAATGGTTAGCAACAGATCCATCTTCTGACATCTTCATATTAAATAAACACTTCATAAGAAATACCTTATTTGAGGCCGAGGGTTTTTCATATAGTTTATCCAATGCCAACATTAAACCATTTGTTGTCATTTCCTTTGAAATATTAAATGCTACTGACACTGCTAGGCACAACCGTATTGTTCCAAGTGCCTTTCTGTCAAGAACATCCCATTCTGTGTCTGTCATTCTTGTCGGCTTCTTTGTCTTTCCACTCAATGGTAGGTACATATCTTTTTGATGCAAATAATTTTCCATCTTCATCTTCCATATCTGGTAGTTTTTGCCATTAAATTTCTCGACCCTAAACCTACCATCTTCCTCCATTGGTCCCACTCGAACCAGGAACCCTTCTCTCTAGCAAGTTTATCAGCCAAATAGACCTTTGACTCTGATACCAGTTGTTAGAAAATTATATATTATAGAGCAATGGAACACATAAAATATTGCAAAAACACATAAAACCAAAGAGACACAGATATACATGGTTCACCCAATTTGGGCTACGTCCACGGATAAATAGCCAATCCTTCCTTTTATATTATCCAGCAAAATGAAGAGATACAACCTATAAAAAATTTGTTGCAATTTCTTCTTCGCTCTCACACAATCTCCTCTCTCTTTCTCCTTCAGAATACACACACATATAGTTGCAATACAATTCCCTCATATATAGCGAGGTGTTGCCTTCTAGGGAAAAAAACCTAAATTAAACATAACTTCTATTGTCAGATCATCTTCGTAATGAATAATGACCGACTCAGATTGACTACGAAACTACAATATTTTACAAGGCAATTTTACATCTATTTTTAACTTCAGGGGCACTTCCCCCAACCCTTGCCAAGGGGGGGCTCATAAAAATCATCATCGCCCCCACCAACACACACCCCCCTTCCCCTAGACCCCTTGTCGCAACAAAACGGGGTGTTGCTGCCCCATTACAAAATGGGGTCCAATGCGGCGATACCTCTAAATAAAGAAGATAAACAGGTTCCAAACCAATGCCTAGAACTTGATGGGACTTTCCAAGACATTAAATGACACCAAGGCAAGGCCTCTAACACAAAAATTGATCAAGGTCTTGACCTAACCAAGCCTAACCATGACAAAAATTTCGTCAAACATGTCCTCAACATGCAATCTACTAGTGTAAATAATATAATTAAGTATAGGGATCTGATACTTAAATGAGAATCGCTATGAACCATTGTTCTCTCATGTCATTTGTTGCATTATCATCTGTTAGTCCATAGATACATTATCCATTCATTTACAAGTAAAAAATATAAGATAACCATGACATGATCTAATCATATAACCATGCTTATAACCAACATTAAACCATGTAAATATAAGAGATATGACAACCATTAAATCCACATATAAACAAGTGTAAAAGTAATAGAACTGAGCTTTTATTAATCATAGGCAAATCCGACTAGGTTCGGGACTTCCACGTACCACCCGACCATAGACATCATGGCTGAACCAAATCTCTCTTTCAGTCATTCACCCTCGTGCCATATTCCAAGCATGAATGTGGGATCTCATAGAACAACCAATCCAATAACAACGAAGGGAATACATAGGTTAAACCACCTCCACCCTCATCAAATCGTAATCACATCAAAATCGATGCCCCGATCACAACTGAACCGAACTTGGAATGCCATCTAGAATCCATCACTATCCTTGAGGATTTTTTCGTTTCCTTGTCTCTTAGGCTTTACCACAATCCAATCCTAGATCACTAGGCCCTAAAATGAGACTAGTGTCTTAAGATTTACCATAATCCAAACCTGGATCACTAGGCCCTAAACCAAGACTTGTCCCTCAAGATTTACCGTGTATCCTACCAAAACTGGTCAAGGGATTCCTATGCCTTTAGGAATGAAACTTGAGACCCCCTCCACCCCGGATAGTGAAATCCAGCTGGCAAACCAAAGCTCAAAAACCGAAATAAACATCCCAACACCATGGCATTTGGAAAAGGCAAGGCTAGGTTGAAAACCACTGTCATAATCCAAAAAAACCATGCCAACGATAGTAAGAGAACCATACAAAAACATGCAAAGCCATGCAAGTCCAAAAAACTAGCAAATCACAAATGCAAAAGGTTACCTACAAGTATTCCTGCTAAAGCTGCTTGATTTTGCTCTTCGTCCTTGATCCTTGCTTTCCTTTCCTTTCCTTGCTTTTCCTTCCTTGATCCAAAGCTAGAGTGCTCCAACAAAACTCTAAGTGACCAAGAGTGAGCGACAGAGAGAATAACGAGAGAGCTCCAAACGTGAACTGACCAAGAGCTTACACTGACCAGTAAACTTGCCAACTGATCCTCAAAATCCTTTTTATTAATGAGGCATCTAATTTCTTCATTTTCCATTATTTTCCTTCTCACATGAAACTTGCGACCTTTCACCTTTCTTTTCTCATAATTTCCTTTATTTTCATAAATAAATGTGCCAGACATGGCTTTTTGCCTTATAATGCCTTTTCCTTAGCCTTTTCCAATTTCCTTAGCCACAATAAACCGAAATGAACACCTACACTAGGACGTCCTGCCCAACATTCAACTTAGAATAAGTGTCCCTTACCCATGGTCTTATTTTTGCCTTTATTAACTATTATTACATGAAATTTTCACCAGGACTGTTTCATCTTCTATAATGAAACTTAAAGATACATGTTGTTCAAAAAGAAACTAGATTGTTACATCTAGTATTCTCATCATTGTTTCACCCCAAAATTAAAGATGCATGTTGTTCATAAAGAAACCATTTTGTTACATCTAGTATTTTCATCATTGTTGACCCCAAAATTAAAATAGGTCCCTCGTGGGCTTACGAAAAAAAACTAGTTTCTCTCTTAAGAGTATGTAATGCTCCCAACGTTAGTCATGACATCTTGTTCAAAAACTGTGAAGTAGATCTTACCAGGCTTATTAGAAATGCCTCGTTTGGATAGTAGATTTGCAGTCAGTTTTTGCTCCCTGTAAATATGACTAAAACGAATGTGCTAGAAAGTACTTACCAAATTCTTGATATGCTTCATCTAGTTTGATAAAATGGGTGGATTAAATAGATTATAATCCTTGATCCAGTCAATGATGCCCTTAGCATCACCAAAAACTTGTAATCTCTCTAACCCCAACCACTTTCTAGTAATAGGTACACCCGACAACGTGATAATCTCTCCTCTGCTATTAGTGTCGAATCCTCCCTCTCACCAGAAGTGTTAAAAGTTACCTTATTAAATTACTATAAAAGCTCCATATCCGCATCTTCTCTTTGTACACACCCCATCAAATAATCCCACTAGAAAGTCCTTCCATATGTCTTTATACCTATTCTGTCTTTTTTTTGTGCGCCTATTTGTCGGACCTATCTCACTAAAATATGCCACAGTCTTGGTCACATTATCACAGACCGTAGCCAATTTTGGCTCAAAAATGAGTGCATTCCTGCTACACCAAATGATCCAAATGATGTAGGATGGAAGGGAGTGATATTTATTTTGATATTTGAACCATTAATAAAGACAAGATCTTAAAGTCTGAAATTGTTTGACATGGTGCAATTTTAAGTGCATCTAGAACCTTGTCCCAAACTGCCATAGCATAAGGGTAGCATAGGAACAAATGATCCACATCTTTCCCCCCTTTAAGCACATATGACAAATTTCAGGACCTATAAATCCCTGATGTTGTAGGTTCTTCTAGGTTAACACATGGTCATGTAAAGCCATCCAACTGAAATACTTGAGTTTGTGTAACAACCTTGGTCAAAATTCTACGTAATGAAGTTAAAAAAGGAAAAATAATAGCCAAGATCATGGGACATGTATTCCACGCTGAATCTTGGGCAAAACATCCTAATGTGGGTTTTCATTTAGTTTATTATGGCTAAGGAAATTGACAAAAGCAATGGGAAAGGCTTTGGAAAGGCATAAGACATTAATTAGCATTTTATTTATGGAAAGAATGGAAGTTAAGAGAAAAGGAAGGTGACAAAACACAGGTTGCACGTGGGGAGGAAAATGAAGGAAAATAATGGAAAATTGAAGAAAATAGAGGCCTCATTGATAAAAATGTTTCCGAGGATCATTTTGTAGGTTTTGTCAGTTCATTTTTGGAGTTGTCTCTCTATTCTCTCCCTCTCACTCTTGGACACTTAAAGCATTCTTAGAGCACTTTAACATTGGATCAAGGAAAGAAAATGGAGGAAAAAGAAGGAAAAGGGAAGCAAAGATCAAGCAAGGAAGAACATGATAAAGCGGCTACAATAGGATTATTTCCAGGTATCGATTTGCATGTGTGATTTCCTTACTAGATTTGGAATGCATAATACATGCCTGTGTGTATTTGGTTCTCTTGTTGTCATTGACATGGGTTTTGCTAGGTGTGATAGTGATTCTTAGCTTTTCATTTCCATTTCTGGAGAGCGATGTTGTGATGGGTTCTATTTTATTTGGTTAAGTTGGATTTCCAGATGGTTTCGAAACTGAGGGAGGTGGTCTCTGAAGAAGAACACAAGGCCGAGGAATCCTTGGACCAAAGAAGGTGGGATTACGATAAAGCTAGATTTTGTGTACCTTGGTGGGCCTAGGAATCCTCGATTGGTGAATGGCAGGATATACTATAAATCCTAGAGGTGTGTGCCCTTGATCAGGCCTAGGAATCCTTGACTGGTGAATGGCAAAGTATACGATAAATTCTAGAGGGTGGAGCCTCAATTAGGCCTAGGAATCCTTAACTGGTGAATGGCAGGATATACAATAAGATATGGAGACTAGGAGACAAGAAAGATCCTCATGGTGTAGGTGGAGAGATCCGGAGGCATCCATGCTTGTTTAGGTCCTAGTGATCTGGTGGGGATTGTAGTAAAGCCTGAGGAAACCTGGATTGGTTTTGTTGTGAGTCCCACATTCATGCTTGGAATATGGAACGAGGGTGATTGGGTGAAGGAAAGATTTGGTTCAACCCAATTTATGGTCAGGTGGTTCATGGAAGTCCTAGACCTAGTTGGATTATGCATTCATTAATAAGAGCTCCTTCTCCTTGGTATTTCATGTGTAAATGACCGGTTCATATGTGATTTTTATGGCTGTAGTATATTTATTATTTCGGTTGGTTATATGTTGGTTATGAATATGCTTTATGACATGATTGATGTATGACGCTCATCATGTTTTGATTCGAAAATGAATGTACAATGAATATATGACCTAATAGATGATAATGCAACTATTGTGATAAGGAAACAATGCTTCTTTACGAATCTGGAATAAGTAGGAGACCCCTGTGCTCAAATATGTTGTTATGACTTGTAGATTACATATTTGTGACATGTTTGACGAAATCCCTGTCATGGTTAGCAGGGGTCATATCAAGTACTTATACCAATTATTGAATTAGTAGCATTATTCCATTATTCTTTATCATTTCTGAAAGTTTCAAGAAGTTCTGGACAGTGGCCTAACACCTAGCCCTAAAAAAGTGGCTCAAAATCCGAGGTCGTTGGCACAAAACTGCTTGAAAAAGTCCATAGTCATTGGAATTGCTTGTTATGGGATTGAATGGAAGGCCTCAGTCACATCCATGGCTTGTCATGGGAGCAGATGAGGGTCTATATCAGTAAAATGTCAATTTGTCTCAGGGGTTGGTCATAATGGTTTTGTTTTTTCAGTTCCACTTCCTTAATTGTACATGGGGAGTTGAATCACATCATAATAGCCTCTTGTCACATGTTTACCCCAGTGGACTGGTTGGCTTGGGTAAATGTGGGAGGAGGGTGTTACAGAGTGGTATTAGAGCATGGTTCACCCCTTGTTTTGGATGAGCGGTGTGTTGATCATGCATACATGTCTGTTGCATATGTGTTTTTTATGCTTGTGTTCCATGTGCTTGTTGTGTATGCATGGTAATATTCATGGTTGCAGTCGTGTCACCATGTGGAAGTTGATGGTGTTTTTGTTGGATGTTGTCATCATGAGTGTATGTCGGTTATACATGTCAATGTTTATATGTTGTTATGCATACATTGACATGGCGATAATAGTCGTGCACGAGGTCATGGTATGTGGTTGGTATGGTCATGCATTAGTAACTAGATAATGGTTTAAATGATGATTATATGCTGACATGATTATGTTTATACATGTATTGCACTAATCTGGTTGATCTTGGAGACAAGATATCATCCTCTGAACTATACTGAGGTACATTGATTATGCTATGTTTTGGTTTAAGCTGACATGGTGTACTTGCATTAGTAAGATCAAAGATGGCTAGCAAGATGGTAGACTATAATTCATGACACTCCCCCTATGGATCAGATGAGCAACGTGGTGTTAGGCACTCTTCTGATATAACATACACATTGAGCAGCTTGAAGGCATAAATAAGAAGTTGCAAGAAGATAATGACAAAATCATGGAGACAGGGACTACTTCGGATCAACCATGGGTAGGAGAAAAAAACTAATGGGGCATATGGCAGTAGATCTCATGGTGGGCACAGGTTGGATAGGTATGACACTATCCGAGATGGAAGACTCTTGGATACTCTGGATAGGAAATGTGATGGACACATGTTCTATTTTAGTTTTGGTTCTAACAGGCACTATGATCATCATCATTACCATTCGTATAGGAGGAATGACATGGGATATTTTCCAGATGAGTTTAAGAAAACAAAGCCATCTACCTTTGATTTAGATTTGAAGAACCCAAAGGATGCAGAGGCATGGTTACTTGGGATGAAGAAATTATTTGAGTTGCATGAATACACAAAGAATATGAATGCCAGAATAACTATCTTCAGCCTCAAAGGGAAAGCAAACATATGGTGGGAAGATGTGAAGCGAGTTAGAGACATCATGACATAAGAGTTGAGTTGGCATGAATTCAAGAGACTTTTCAGGAAGAAGTACTTGTCATAGAGGTACTACGACAAAAAATCCAAATAATTTATGAGCTAAATATGGGATCGATGAAAGATGAGGAGTACAGGACTAAGTTCCTAGAGTTATTGAGGTATGTAATCTATCTTAAGGATGAAAAAGCCAAAGTTTAGAGATTTGTTAGTGGATTTCCATTAGCATTTAGAGACGAGATTGAGTATGATGTGCCTCGGTCACTTGAAGAAGTAATTGGGAAATTGAAGCATTTTTTTTTACAAGAACGGTTATAGGATTTCATTAACTACTTGGCTAAAGGCCACACATTTGGTTACAAAAGGAGGAGAAATTTTTAGCATGCCTTTCTACCAAGAGGGAAATGACACCTACTCTTATCAACTTCCTCTTTTTACAATTTTTAAAGTGCACTTTTGCTGCTAATTGTCCAAGCTGAAAGATACAAACGAACTGATGTAAAAGAAAGCAGTAAAAAATGGTTCTTTACGGGATTGGTGCCCACAGAATTTTCTTATTTTTGAGAATAGTTCCAGCCTCTAAGTGTATTGCCTTGTTTGCCTCAATGTCTGCTGCTTTATTATTTGTTCTAAATACATGAAAATAATTCAGATGTAAGGACTTTGACATGCTTTTGATCCTTGTAATTAAGCTTGCTAGCTGTAGATCTGTTGGGTTGGAGTTGGTCGCCACTGCTCTTATGATTACTTGGGAGTCTCCAAAGACATTTGCCTCCCGAATTCGCAGCTCTCTGAGGAAGTTTACACCTTGGAAGAGGGCCAACGCCTCAGCTTGTATGCTAGAGGAATGGCCTAATCCCCAAGCGAAATTGTTTGGAGATGTGTTGTCTGGAATAATAATGTGTCCTCCAGCACCGGCGTTTCCTGGATTCCATTTTTCTGCCCCATCAAAGAAAAGGGAGGGAATGGTTGATTGGACAACCATTCCTAAAAATCTTCTTCATTTTTCCTAATTTTCCAATCTTCGAGATTTGGAGGAGAGCTTCTTGGCGTGTGAAATTTAAACTTAAGGACAGATCCCAGGTCTCTGTCTTGCTGGCTGAGATTTGAGTCGTCTCCTTTGTCTTCCAGCCACTCGGTTAGCTGGCATTTCACTAAGTTGGCTACTATTCTATGGTCTTGATCCTTGCTCCAGAATATCCTCCTGTTCCTTTCCAACCAAACATGCCAACTGGTGAATTTTGGCAGTGCACTCCAAGCTGTCCTGACTGTTTTGTTTTTTGGTTGTGCGCCTGGATATCTGGCCATCCAACCCGCGAACAAATCCTGAACAAAAGTAGGAAAAATGAATTCATAATTCCAAGGATCTAGCAGTTCCTTGCCAAATAGAGATTGTAAATTTGCATTTGATCATGAGGTGGAGGGCAGTTTCTAAGTTCTCCTTGCAAAGAATGCCTCTGGAAGGCCCATTGATACCTATTTTCTAGAGTCTGTCCTCAGTGAGGATTTTTGGTGACAAAGAATCCAACAGAAATGATCTATTTTAGGAATTGAGGGGAAATTCCATATGCCTACCTAGGGGGCAGGGTTAGGAGGCACGTGGGGATGTTCAAGGCACTTAGAGTATCCTTGAGAGACTGAATATCCTACCTGGTCTTTTCCCCAACCTCTCACGTCCTACCTGCTCGCGTGGATAGGGGCCAACCCATGTAAGAGATTGCTGAGCGATGCCAACTCAGGTTGCAAGGCGATGGGCATAGGGAGGTGTTTCCAACCCGTCCAGGTATCCTTCGTCCACATTGATAGGTCCCACAGGGTGTGGACGTTTGCTGCGGATAGCGAGTTCTTTAACTCTGTAAAATCTCTCATTTCTTCCAGTGGAGGTCGATCCAAGATTCTATCGCTCCACAGCTGAATTCGTTTGCCATTTCCAAGAATCCAGTGAGAGTAGATTTTTATCATTAGACCAATTCTGTTAATGAACGTGCTAAAAGGAGTTCTGAGATGGTTTTTAGGCTGTTCCAAGCATCTGAGCCTCATTCCTCTGAAATATTTTCTCCACAATGCAATCTATGCCCAATTTGGATTAGGAGCAATAATTTTCCATATTAATTTGGCTCCCATGGCTAGATTTTGAACTCTGAGATTTTAAAATTCAGTCCCCCTTCAAAAATTGGTTTGGTGACTATTTCCCAATTGATTAGGGAAAATATCTTATCATTTTGTTTTCCTCCTTTCCAGAAGAATTTCCTGATTAATTCCTCCATATTTTTGATGATTCCCACAGGTGCCAGGAGGACAAAGAATTTGAAAATCGGAAGACTACTGAGAACTGCCTTGATGAGCACTACTTTGCCGGTGATGTTGAGCTAAGAGGATCCCCAGGCTTGCATCTTTGCTTTGAATTTCTCTAGCTGAGGTGACCAGTCTTTGCTTGATGCCCTCTTGTTGAAGATTGGCAGACCAAGATATTTGAATGAGGACCAAGTAGTGGAGGCTGCAAATCCAAGGCATCTGGCTATGGAGTTTGCAGTAGAAGCAGGGATGTTCCAACAATATATCTGACATTTTCCCTTGTTTAACACATTGCCTGAAACCTTACAGAAGTCGTCTAGAACTACTTTGAATTTAATGGCTGAGTGCGGTGAAGCAGCTCCCAGTAGTAGAGTATCATTGACAAAGAGGGCATGATTGATGCATTTCACCCCTCTTGCAATACACAGGCCAATAATGTCTTGTTCTTGCTGCTTTTTATTCAGATAGAAACTGAGAACAGAAGCCCGAATGATGAATAGGAGAGGTGAGAGAGGACACCCCTGCCTCAGCCCTCTAGAGGCTTTGAAGAATTCAACGACCCTTCCATTCACTAGAGGGGTAATCCAAGGCTCCGATATGCAAGCTTTTATCCACTTTATGAGGCTTTGTCGGAATCCCAATTTATGCATTACATCAAACAAAAACCTATGTCTAACACGGTCAAAGGCATTAGCTAGATCTAATTTAATAACCATACCTTTTTCCTTTCGGTGTTGGCTGGAATGGATTGCCTCTTGCACCAACACGAAGTTGTCCACCAGCTGCCTACCCTAAATGTATCCACCTTGATTGTCCGGAATGATTTTAGGGAGAAATATTTTGAGCCTATTTGCTATCACTTTTGTGATCACTTTGTACCCAATATTACATAATGAAATTGGGCGAAATCTATTGAAAGAGTTTGTACCTTTTTCCTTGGGGATGAGGGCGAGAAATGCCGAATTTGTGCAGCCCCTAATCTTCTGAGAGTCCTAGGATTTTTGAATCATTTTGAGGAATTCCTTCTCAACTATCTGCCAACAGGTTTGTAAAAATCTCAGCGTGAAATTGTCTAGTCCCGAAGCTTTATCAAGATCCATTTCAAAGAGGGCCTCCTTGGTTTCCTTGTGTGTGATTTTGCTTTCTAGGACCTGATTCATCTTCAGGGTGATGAGGCTAGGGACAACGTCTAGCAGGCTGTCATGTTGCTCAGCTCCTATTTCTTCCCTGTACAGCTTCTCAAAATGATCTGAAGCTGCCTTTTTTATGCTTGCAAAGTCCTTCAGAACACAGTTTTCTTCTTTTATTTCGATGATGGAGTTTCGTCCTTTCCTAGCTTGTGCTTGTTTATGAAAGAAAGAGGAGTTTCTGTCGCCCGATTTGAGCCAAAGATTTCTAGACTTGAGCCGCCAGAACTCCTCTTCTGCCAGGCATGCCTTATGGAAATTTGGCTGAAGCTTGGCCTCTTTTTCCAATTCCTCTTTGGTGATTTCAGCCGTTTCAAGATGGAGATGCTGGCTTTCTAGTTCAATTTGAGATTTTTTCCTTTCCGTAGTAGGGTTGGGCAGGGTCTTAGCCCAATTTTTTAGCATGACTTTAACTCTTCTGAGTTTTTCCTCCCACACAAAGAAGGCGGATCCCTTGACTGGGTCTTTCTAGCAGTCTCTGACCTTGTCCATAAAGTCTACCTCTTTGATCCAGAGAGAGCTAAACTTGAATGGAATACGCCCCAGGTCCTTGGGGGTCATCAGTTCCAAGCTAATAGGCTTGTGATATGATATGCTGCTGTGAAGGATGTGCGATCTAGCTTCTAATCCTAGAAGCAGGAAGGAACTTTGCACCAAAAATCTGTCTAGTCTTGCAGCTATGTGACCCGGGCCAACCCTCTTGTTTGACCACGTGTATTTGCCAGCAGTCGGTTTAATGTCTATCGGATCCCAATCCTGCATGAGATCTTCCATTGATTCTCTTACTGGATCTATGACAATACTGCCTCCTCTTTTTTCTAACGAGAGGAGGGTGAGGTTGAGGTCTCTGGCTATGATAATGTTCTCCAAATTTTCCAGATTTGCCAAGTTTTTGATGGAGTCCCAACATAGTTTCTTTTCACCTGCATTGTTAGGAGCATATACATTGACCAGACTAATAGTTTCCTTAGATTCTAAGTGCTGCAATTTTAACAAAATCCAATGACTGTTCAGGGACTCAGAGATTAGAGAGAACTTATTTGGATTCCAGAGCGACCCAAGTCCTCCCAATGCTACACGGGCAGAGGTTGCATGCGCTCCGTCTTTTTTGCAAAACTTTCTGCTTGCTTGGAGGAAGGCTGAATCATCTAGTTTAGTCTCTTGGATGAGAAGAATGTTCGGGGCTTCCAGTCTTATTATACTATTCATTGCTTCTTCCTTCGCTTTGGAGCCCATTCCCCTACAATTCCAGGAGACTATCTTCATCATTTACTTTTGCTGTGATGAGCTCCTTTGGAGCTCTGGGTTTGGATCCTCTTCGTCTTCGGGGTTTTTACTAGGAGTTTCTCTAGCATTGGCTGGCTGCCCTGAAGCTTGTCTTTGTATGTTTCTTGATCTCCTTTTTCTTTTGTTGACATTCGTCCTCTTGTAGATCTTCAGGGGTAGACTGCGAATCCCCTATTTCCCCTTCTTCCTCCAATTCCTCGGACTCTTGGGTTTCCTCCTCTTCTTTTGACATCTTCCCTTTGGATCTCTCTGGGACGCTTTTGGATTTGGGCAGAGAGACTTCTTTCAGAATTTCTGTCTCCTGCGTATTCATGATTTCAGTTCCAAGGATCTCAAATTTGTTCCCTTGGCTTTCCATGGGTGGATGCTGAGCAGGACCTGTTTGGGGGGCTCTAGCATTAATATTTGCATTATTCCTGAAAGAAGTTTTGGGACTTTTTGCCTGGTTCCATCCTTCTTCCTTCTCTTTTTCCTCTACCCCTTTGGACGGGCAATCTCTAGCGAAGTGCCCATAGACTTGACACTTCTGGCATTTGAACGACAGCTGTTCATAGACCAACTTCTGAACATGCATCCAAGGGCCTACCTTTATTTTGATGGCTTCTGGTAATCCTACCTCCAGATCTACCTCCACACAAATTCTAGCGTAGTCGTACTGATCCTTGTTGTTGGCCTTGTCTATGAATTTTCCAAGAGTGTTTCCGATATGCTTCAGAGAATCCTAGTTCCAACAGTGAACCGGGAGATTAGGGAGCCTTACCCATACTGGGACCGCAGAGGGCACATCCACTGCCGGATCGAAGTCTGGCGTCCACTTATTTAAATACAACCCTTGAGGACCCATGCAGTAGGGGCCATTTCTGAAAATGAGATCCTTGTCCTCTTTTTCTGAGAATTCAAATAGGAAGTATCCTCTTCCGAGGAAGTAAGATGTTACCTTGTTCTTGATCAGCGGAGCCCAGTTTCTAGCAACCTAGTTCTCTGTTGATTTCGGGGAGGGACAGAGACCTGTAAACTGACTTACCAGTGCATGATCTGCCAGAGATAATGCTACTTGAATCGGACCTTCAGGGGGAAGGGCAATCTCGGGGATATCTTCTAGTCTTTTCACGAACTTGGCAGCTTCCACAAATTTCTTCTTGGGCAAAGAGGCCAGAAAAGATCTGAAGGCCTCATCGGCGGAAGGCGGAGAAGGGGAGGAAGACCCATGGGGGGAGCCGGCTCCTCCATGGAGAGCCAACATATCAAACCCTAGTCGACTGCAGCTAGTAGATTGAGCCCTCGGCAAAATTGCCCGCAGGGATCGGAGAATGCAGGGAGCGGGCGAGTGCGCAGCTTTCAAATTCCGCGGGGTGTGGATCTCACAGGTTGTAGAGCCGAGCGAGCGCGCACAACAAGAAACTTAACAACCTCTACTTGTTATTATGAGGAAAGAGTGCCAAAAATTCAGGAAATTGGAGCATTATTATAAACAATCAAAGCGTAAGATAAAATATTAGCAAGGTTCGAAAAGGTAAAGGTAAATGACAGCCAAAAAGAACAAGGCCTCAGGATGCAGGTAAGAGAGAAAATGTTGCACAGTAAAAGAATTTTAGTGGGTCACAACAAGGAGGGCAACAAAATAAAGGTGATGGTACAAGATAGTTGTAGTGTTGGACATGTGGTAAGGAGCACCTTAAGAGGGGTTGTCCATAGAATCAGAGTGGTAAGCCTCATATCTACAATGCACATGAGGCATAGATAGTTCGGGATGTTAGGTAGAGCATTCCTCGTATCTTTGCAGTGCTGGATAATAGGAAGGAAGATCAACATGCATCTATTATCGAGATGGACGATACACTTTGTGATCAAGTTGTTTATATTTTTATTGACCTTGGATCTAATTATAGTTATGTTAGTCCTAACCTGGTGGATAAGTGTGGTTTGAATAAGGAAGTGCATGTAGAATCTTGGTTAGTGCAGTTGGATACAGGTATAAAGAAAAGAGTTCGTCATTGGGTAAGAGCTTTTTCATTCGAGCTGAATGGTATGCCTGCATCGACACATTTGAATGTATTGCCATTGGGACCATATAATATGGTTTTAGGTATGGAGTGGTTGTATCTTCACACAACTAAGGTGGATTGTTATGAAAAATCCATCAAGTGATTGGATGATCCGGATTTAAACAGGAACGCAACAAATTACAGAGATAACCATATACACAAATATGCAGCGGAAATAATACTTCATTTCATTAATGGAAAATACTGAAATATGCTTACAATCAGAAATGGAAATAACTAGCTAGGGCGATGGTAGCTATCTC
>APFE031645092.1:5344-19723 GCA_000404065.3 Pinus taeda
TTTATTAAAATATAAAACAAACCATCTTCTAAATTTAAGAATCAATAACTTCATGGTAAAAAAGTTATCAAGGAAAAAAAGAAAAGCTTGAAAAACTCTTAACTAAAGATAAACCTAAGAAGTTAATTCCCCTTAAACCAAAAGAAACTACATATTAATTCCACATAAAGCAAAAAAATCACTAATTTTATATTTTATTTTTATGGAAATGAAAATAATGAGAATGGTATATGATAGGGGTTTTTGTAAATCACATCATCAACCATTTGTGGACAAATGATAGAGGTTGACAAAAGATTGATGATGTCATTTACACAAAAACCTCTATCGTATGCTTATTATGGATCACAGAATCCTCAATTTAACAATAACAATGGTGCTGTGTGAAATTCATAGACCCGGTAATAAACGGAATGCTTCTGCTCAGAGAAAGTAATAATAACAATAGAATAGCATTATTTTAAATGTAAGTAATAATAACAATAGAATAGCATTATTTTAAATTACATTTAAAAGCAGGCAGATAATGACCAAAGTAGGCTCTTCAATATTTTTTTGCTATATACGCTAAGGGACATCGCTATAAATATCAGCTAAGCAAAGATTGATTTTGTACAAAAAAGTGAAGCGGACAGAGTGTTTTACGATTCCGCAAGGTTGCGAAAATAAAAATTCTAAGACTCTGATCTGCTGAGTCTCCACCAATATGGCGTTTTACGATGATAACGAGATATATGACAGCGAAAGCGATGAAAGGGAAAACGAAGGGGTGGATGAAGATGAAGAATTGAGATATGAATGCATGGTGGAAATAGCACGCATTCGTCATGATGACAATAAAATATGTATGAGATATATGGTTTTAAGTCTGAATGACACTTGTGAACGTCAACACAATGCTACCAAAGACGTTTCTAAAGCCGAGGCAGCTATTCTTTTATGCCACTTCGATTGGAATTCTATTAATGCCAATGAACAATGGTTTGCAAGTGAGGAGAAAGTGAGGAATGGTGTGGTCCTATTGTTGCAGCTCGATATGTGGTGAGGATTAATGCATGAGCAGGGTGCGCATGAAGAAGCAATTATTATTAGAACCAGTTGTCACTTATTATTAAGTAGTGCAAGCGGGCCGCTCGACTCGAATTATTTTTTCTCATATTTTCCCATATCTCTGTTGGTTCCAGCAGAATAAGGATCTTGGATGTTTGTGGCAACCAAATACTTTAGATTGATTATCCAGTCAATATTATTGTCTCTTATTAATATTTGGTGATTATTTATTTTAATAAAATGTGAAGATTTATGTTTATATTAAATGTGTGATTTTACCTAGGGTTAATCTTTATTTTCAATGGAACTTGATAGCTAGAAGCAAAGAGTTTAACTTGGAGTTTAAATTGTAATGCAAGGTTCAATTTTTATGAAGTCTTATTTTTGATGTATCTATCCAACATGTGGACTTGTCTTGTGACATGTGTATAGATAAGTGGATTAAAGCACATCTCCATGTCTAAGTAGTTTTTTTCCTAGAAGATTAATTTTTATTATCTCTATCATATTACTCATGTATATATTTGTTTGAACATAATAAGGATCTTGGTTCATGGCACCCAAATCCTTGTGATTGATTACTAGTTCAATATTATTTTTTGTTTGTAATATTTGTTTTAATAAAAAAGTGATGATTTATATTTATATTTTATGTGTGATTTCATTTATGGAGGTTATATTAAATGGTCTTATGACATGCATGTATAATTTTAATAAATTACATTATATCTTTGTCGATTTAATGTTTAAAGTGGTTGGAATCTATAGTAGGAAGCAACAAGTTCTTCATAGTTAGGCAAGATTCAATTCTGGCTTATCTTTGATGTAGTTATTCAACATGTTTTAGCACCTAGAGAGACTAGATAAAAATTGGTTTGTAATGCTTGCATAGATAATTGGATTAAATCTCATTCCTATGTCCTTTTAAAGCAACTCTTCCATTGTAGAATGGCTAGTGAGTTGCTATTTTTTGAATCCACTCCTTTTATAAAGGTCAACCATATAATTTAATTACCTTCTACCATGGAAATGGTATATACGGGCACCTAGAAATTTCACAATTTCAAGCCTTCACTAGGCATATATTGGCACCTAAAGATTTTAGTGCAATTGTGTTTTTTTGAAACAACCATTGCATAATACATGGAAAAGTATCATACTCACCTCTACTAGAATATAGTTGGGTTGCTTTTTGCTAATTACATCTAAGCACAAAACATCACCGAAATAAACTAAAGGAGTTTGTTTTGTATTCACAAAGTAATCGAACATTGTCATCTCCACTATTTGGGGAGGCTCATTTTCACATTTTCTTTCAGCTCTAACTTTCATTGGAAAACTTCATATAGGAAGGCCCTAAATTATCTAGCCAAAAGAGAAACTAATAGCATTGATGAAAATAACAAATATAACATGTTAATCCATAAACAATAAAAAAATGGCTAGAATAGAACACAAGGAATTATACAAATGTTCTTTACAGATTTTATCACTTAAACCAGATATCTAAAACTGCATATTTCTACGTATTTTTTTAATTCTTATTCTTTTCAAATATTGTTTTTCCTGCCAGAGAACAGAATTTCACAAGCCTTTAAAAATACCATATGGCAGTAATCTAAGATTTTACATATTTTTTGCTGCATTTAACTTAGTCTCAAAAAATATGTAAAAATAAATAAAATTGAGGAGAAAACTTGTCTCACTTGGTGCCAAGTAATCCATCTTGTAACGTGCCTTGGTGAAACTTGTGATTTACCACCCAGAGTTCATCCGAGAACCTTACAACTAAGCATTCTTTCTAAATCAAAAGACAAACATCATTGTGGTGGATTATGACTACCTATCATACCTAAAAACAAATGAGTGCACAACCTATATTAAGTCAAATTACCCAAAGCCCATAGAAAACCTTAATTAGGACATTCAATTTCACATAACTTGATTCTAGTTTATGATTAAAAACATACTTGATAATTTTTCATAGAATCAAAGGATAACTACCTTATATAATGTGGATCAAAATGCAATATTACAATGGGTGGAAATATCTTTAATGCATATACCCCCTCCTAGGAAGAACAAATTTGAAACAATATCTCAGAGAAATATCAAAACAATGAACCATGTGGAGATATATATAGTCTAACATCTAGTCCCTTCACATTCTTTACCATTCGAGAGCTTCAAATATGTTGGAATGATTTGTACAAATATACCTTAATAGATATCCTTAGTTTCTTCAAAACCCATTGTTCCAAATAATTACTTAGCTAAGTGACTAGGGGCCTGGAGCTAAATTGGGCTCGTTGTCGTACTCACTTCCTCCTCTCCTTTGCTTGGATATGATCTACATCTTGGCTCTATCTACTGAATTTTCTTTCCTCTTTAAGGCTTTAATTTTCCTCAATACATGCCTTACCGAAAAAGGAAACTAGCTTGCATGTAGTGGGTTTTGCATGCAGTTTGATTTTGGTACAAGAGTTAACAGGACTTTGCATGAGTTTTGGATTGAAAACCTTGAAATGGAGGAGAAACGATGAAGAAAATTTTGCATAGGATCATTGTAAGAAACAAATCTTTTATGAAAAACTAGTTTTTCACCAATAAAATGAGAATTAAAGGATAACTACCTTATAGACTGTGGATCAAAATGCAACATCACATTGGTGGAAATATCTTCAACGCATATACCCCTCTTGAAAAGAACAAATTTAAAACAAAATCGCATACAAATATCAAAACAATGAACCACATGGAGATATATAAAGGCTAACGTCTAAAACAATGTACCACATGGAGATATATAAATGCTAATGTCTAGTCCTTTCACATTCATTACAATTCCATAGCTTCAAATATGGTGGAATCAATTGTACAAGTCTACATGAATAATATTTACATAGATTTCCTTAACACGGTTTCTTTAGAAATGATTGTTCCAAATAATTAGGTAATTCATGAATGAATAAAGAATACCAAATAAGCCTTTTATGAAATAATTCACTATTTGGGAAACTAAATATATAGAGGGCACCTTTTTACAAGAATGTTTTTCGAACACAATTTGGCATCGTAACCTAAATTTAAATTTACTCCCCCAAGCAAGACACTATTATTTCTGGAATTTGTTCCCATTATCATGGCCGAATAATAAAATCAAGAATAAATATTGCTTCTATATCCATAGAGTCATGTTACCATGGAAGCACTGGAATATGGTAAAAATATCAACCAACAATGGAGAACCCTGTTGAAAATTATTAATTAACTGGCAAAACAAAGGGATGGTTCATGCCAATTATTTGAATAACTAATGGACAATGTATCTTGATATAGACAAAATTAATAATAGACTAGCTCAGTAGAGCAAACTTGTACGACTTTCCACATGTCATGGTTTCTACCTTCGTCTGTGAAAATGATACCCAACAAACTATAGTATGTCCTCTTTCTGTCACTTCTAACAAAATTGTAATCTGATGGTCAAAGAGAAAGTTATGATGATTTTCCCAAGTTGACATGTTTGAGATCGAATTTTAGGAGCCTCCAAACACCCTAACTTCCTTAGTTCGTATCTTTGAAACTATAGCAAGACAAGATCTTAAATTCGGTCAAGAGGTTTATCACAATTTTGGCTCAAATGGGTTTTAATTTCAACTTCCCTAGCTTCTTAGACACAAAATGTAAAGCGAAAACTCCACGAAGACCTATCTGAAGTAGTGAAACCCTAGAATCCAAAGCTCTCATACAAATTGTTATGCAACAAGCTCACAAAAAGAGAAGAAAGAGATAGATCAACAACTTCAAAAGTAGTCTCTTTGAGGGGGAACCATCCTTTACATTACATAAAATGAACAAGTTAATCTAGGTTGTCATTGATGTCAATATAGCAATGTTTGTGATTGCAAATTCTTTGATACATGATTTCCCATTGATGCCCATTGATCATAATGCTCATAGTGATGAAATTTTGATATATGATGATATGATGAGATGGAGGACCCAAGTGGATTGAATGGCGGGAGATCAATTGAACAACAATTGAACAGCAGGAGGTCAATTGAAGAAGAAATGATGCAGGAGGTCAATAGAACAGCAATTGAATATCAATTGAACAACAATTGAACAACAAATGACATAGTAGATCCAGTAAATCAACAGGAGCAAGAAGACAAAGAATAAGAGGAAGAGTTCATCAGAAGCCATAAAGGAAGCAGGTTATTGCATATGCCCAAGGGTAAGTGTTATCAGAAGAACAAAGAGCAACAACGATATTAGAGGAGAAAAGAAAAAAACATCGGAGGAGCCATATCGGAAGTATCACATGTAACATATGCCCAAGAAGAACCGATATGAAGAAAACAACAGAGGAGCATAAACAGAGTTATCGGAGGTCACATGAAGATAAGCCGCAGGAACAACAGCTATCGGAAGAGCGAAAGAGTGAAGAGGGGTCACAGGAGCAATAGCTATCGGAAGATCAAAGGTTAGGAGTGTACGGATGTTTTGATCATAGCTGAAGGCCCGCGCTAAATCCTAGCCGTCGATCTCATTTTCAAATGCTTACCTCACAGTCAATGGCAGGGTGAGGCCTGTTTTTAAATGATGTGCTATTTGAAGACCCGCAGGCTGTATATTTGATCACCTCATATATCCAATGGATATTGGGTCATAAAGTGACCAGGCGTTAATCTCAAAACGGACCCGAACTTTTATAGATCAAGGATTTATAATCCTTATCGGCTTCGTAAGGGTGGTTAAGCGTCGTGAAAGTTCCCCAGCCGATATCGTTGTGAACCATTGGATCCAGCGTGCCTTGATCAAACAATGGAGGATCAACGATTAGGTTTGTTGATCGAGTGAATCAACAACTGTAGGATTAATGATGAGATCAACGATGGAGAATTAATCTGATAAGACTTGGGGCTGAGTGGACCCAAGAAGTTTATTGACACAGGTTTATTTTATTTGGGGTGTGGTCTTGTGCATTCACGTGGGACCAACATTCGTTGGTGGGATTAAAGCAATAACTCTGTTTTTCCATGAATTTGAGATCGCAATTAAAGGTGATGATGTGGCATGTGGGACCTCCATATGGGTAACGTATCTCGGGCATCTATCATAGAGAAGAGGTAACAGTTCACAGCTCGTGAACTTGAAGGAACAGAGGAATCTAGAAGGTCAAGCGAACGAAAGAAGAAGTCAAAAGGTCGAGAAGCCAAAGGTCTGGCAGATGATGAAGGTACAAAAGAAGTTGAAGATCGAGTGAGAGAGATGTAAGCAAAAGGATAGAAGTAAGCCGTAGGTCCAGCAGGACAGAAGGAAGCCGAAGGTCCAGCAGGACAGAAGGAAGCCGAAGGTCCAGCAAGTCAGAAGGAAGCCGAAGGTCCAGCAGGATACGATGAAGCCGAAGGACGAGGCAATTCTATTGATTGGGTTAATCATTGAAAGGCTCAAACCTGTGATGAATAAATCAAGTACATAACGCAACTTGAAGAACAATTCTGTGAAGGGGAAAAATAAAGTTTCAAATGACATCGTTTGAAGGGAGCAGTAGCCAACACTAACATTGAATCGTTTGTGAGTTTGGTTCTGGAAAGTAAGAGATCGCGATAGCAAGAACAGTGAGAAGCAGTCACACTTGGAACAATTACCACAACAGTAAAGAATAGAGGCTTGAAAATAGATAATTTCTTTTGTGCATACATTGAGGCTTAGCGCAAATATATTGTTGGAAAGCTTCAACAAATCTTGGAAACATTATTGGAGATCATGATGCCTGTTTGAAATCGTCATGAGGTAACTTTGCAGACTCTGTTACGACAATATGAAGAGTTGTGAAGACTCCTTCATATGAATACAGGTTGTCATTGATGTAGCAGTGAAGGTGTAGATAGACAAAATTCAGTGAAGAAGATGTTGGGAGCTAAGAATTACTATCAAACATATCTAGACAAAATATAACATTGGGTTGGAGTCTAGAGGGTTGGTGCCTTGAAGGTTGGAGCCTCAAACAAACAAGGTTGGTGCCTCAGAATTGGAAGGATTGTTGTCCTTGGAGTTGGTGCTTCTAAACACAAGGTCGTGCTTTGAGAAGATAGGGTTGGTACCCTAGAGGTTGAAGCCTCACAAAAGACCAAGTTGGTGCTTGGAAATATATTGGAGCCTTATATATATTGTACCAGATTTATTATAAAGATTATATTAGTAAAAGCATTTATTCATATTGTTCATTTTGTGTTCTAAATATAAATGATTTAATTGGTAAAAATAACAAATGAAAAGAAATACTGATTCAACCCCCCCTGCCCCTCCCCACCTCAATATTTCCAATAGAACAATTCTTGTATGATACAAATGACAATACCTCCTTTCTATATATAGGAGTCTAAGGGGTCACATTATAATGAGAGCCAACATAATAATAATAATGTAAGGGCACAACAATAACAATTGTGGGCTTCTATGGGGCACAATAATAACAATATGGGGACAACATGGACACAATAATAACAATAAGGGTTACAATGACAATAATAATAAGGGAATACACTAGTATTATAGGGACCTAACAAAGCCCATATCTTTATTAGGATCTTCATTCCGACAAAGCCTTGTATTTAATGGCGTTTCGATATCTTGAATATACGAAGTAAAAACGGGAGAGGAGAAAACTTCAAGATGTACATGTTAACTTCAGTTACATTTCAAATTGCTTAAACAAGGAACAACCTCTCTTGTTCTCAATAAGTCACAATGTCTCTTCCACCCATACTCCAAATATTCAATAAATGCTTCAAGAATACCTTTAAGAAAATAAAATAAAGGTTGAAGAAGAGAAAGGCTTCCTCCACAACGAGGTGATGCAAACAACCTCATCATGGTATTAAACATGTCTGCTGGCAACAAAGCGATGCTTGCATCTCCTTGAGGTGACTCTGTTGGGTTACTGAATAGGCTCACTCACTGTGGAGTAACCCAAGGGAATGTGTTTAACCCATATTATCAAAAGTTTGGTATACTTGTCATCTTTCTCCCCTAACAAAACACTTGAGGTGTGACTAGAATTATGTTGATGTGTTTCGAGCTAAGAAAAAAATAGAAGAGGTTATTCCTTTAATCGAGAAAAGTGATGTTTAGGTTAACTTATTACTTGATGTTCGCATATTAAATCTATTGGTAATTATGTTTTAATATGCTCATTTAATTTTTCAGACAATCAACTACAAGAAAATAATTTTGATGTCCATGAATGTATGAAACTGAGTCACCCCCACCCTCTCAGTTTAGTAAAGTTCTCATCAAAATATACTCACCTCATTTAGTAGGTGCTTTTGGGGACAAAAATCCTCCCAAAATGGGGGTGTATGATTTGGATTAGATGAGTATCTTCTTTTTCATCCATCTTGATGCTTTCAAAGTAGAAAAAGTGGAGGAATCAATGCACAAGACCATTTTTTCCAGCAGTCCTAGTTTGGATAATTTCAAGTCAAAAGCATCAAGAGTCATTTTGAGGCCTTAAATGAACATATTTTGTATTCTTGGCCTTACTATGGAATATGTAAATGTATATGTAATAGGATCATCCTAATAATGAAGGGATTGCATGTGCAATGTGTGGATTGGTGTATATAGTGATGATGTATTCATTATGGATGGTATGGATGTTATTTCGATGTATGAATCTATTTGAGGTATTTTGAGGCATTTCTGCTATTATTATCTATATTTGGGTTGTCATTAATACTCACATTGTTGTACATGGTGTGAATTATTGAATTTTATATATTTAGATTCTAACATTTGGTATGAGAACATATAATCCTAGGGTTTTATACTTTGAATAAATCACTTTTACATTTTTATTAATTTTTTTCTGAGATATTTCAAATGATGAAATTTTTAGCATATTCAGGAGAAATATAAAAAAAAATTCACTTAAAATTTAAAATTTTAATTCGAGATATAATTTGTGGGTGTTAAGATTTGTGATTCATTAATAATGACAACGAAATGCTTCTCCTCAAAATAATGACAACAGAATGCTTCTCCTCGGAGAAATATATGCCGGGGAAACCGCTATACTTTGAGTTGTAAACATTATTTTAAATTACATTTAAAATCAAGCGGATAATCACCAATGTCGGCTCTTGAATGGTTTTTGGTATCTGCGCCAACTCACATGAGTATAAATATCAGCTAAGCAAAGATTGATTTAGTACAAAGAGGTAAGCAGACAGTTTCTTGACAACATTGCGGTTTAACTTTAACTTGGTTAAACACGTTCAGAGCGTTTTGTTTCTGTGGATTCCGCAAGGCCCGGAAAAAAAGTCTCAGACTCTGATCTACTCGAACTCGACCAATATGGCTTTATACGATGAAATGTCTGATAATGAGATATATGACAACGAAAGCGATGAAAGGGAAAGTAAAATGTCCGATAATGAGATATATGACAGCGAAAGCGAGGAAAGGGAAAGCAACGAAAGCGAAAACGAAGATGAAAAATTGAGATATGAAAGCATGGTGGAAATAGCACGCAGTCGTGGTGATGACAACGACAATAAAGGTCGTATGAAATATACTGTTTTAAGTCTGAACGAACTTCGTGAGCGTCAGCGCAGTGCTACCAAAAGCGTTTCCTCTGTGCTGGCTGTCTCGGAAGCCGAGGCAGCTATTCTCATGCGTCACTTCTATTGGAATCCTATTAATGCCAACGATCAATGGTTTGCAGACGAGGAGAAAGTGAGAAATGCTGTGGGCCTATTGTTGCAGCCCGACGATAAACATGAGACCAAAGAAGAAAAAATGGAGGGGTTAACTACCTGTCCGATATGTTTCTATGATTTCAAGATCAGAGACATGAAGTCACTCAAGTACTGCGCCCATTTATTTTGCCAAGATTGTTGGCGAACTTTTATTCACACATCAATAAATCATGATGGTGCAGGGTGCCTCAACCTGCGATGTCCACATCAAGGTCCACGATGCCGTGCCATTGTGAGTGAAGACATGGTTTTTTCTCTGGGGTTATCTGAAGAAGATAAGAACAAATATAGAACCTATCTTGTGAGGTCATATGTTGAACAAAACAGTAGGGTTAAATGGTGTCCAGCGCCAGACTGTGCGTACTGTGTGGAGGTTGACTCTGTTAATTCTAATGTAACTCATGAGGAGGTTGTCTGCAATTGTTCACATAAATTTTGCTGGAATTGTTTAGAGGAGTCTCATCGTCCAATAGGCTGCGACACAGTCAAAAAATGGATTGATCAAATTAATAATGGTGATTCACTCAATGCGTACTGGAAATTTTGTAATTCCAAGCTGTGTCCAAAGTGTCATCGACGAATAGAGAAAAATCAAGGGTGTATGCACATGACATGTACGTCCCCGTGTGAATTTCAATTCTGTTGGTTATGCCTTGGTGATTGGTTTAAACATGATTCTTGCAATCAATTTAGTGCTGATCAGGTTGCAACAACATCAGGAAGAATTGACGCAGGGAATCAATCCAGGAATTCGGCCTCAGTTGATTCTAGGAGAAGGTTCGCAGCTGAAACATCTTCTTCATCAGATAGGTTGGTATTTTATATGGAAAGATGGAAGGCAAATGAAAAGTCAGAGGAAAAGGCGTTATCTGATCTGCAGGCTGTGCGAGAGGTAGAGATTAAAAGATTGAATGAGTGTAAACAGACGAGAATGAGTCGATCTGGTTTAACAAAGTTCAAATGTGTGGTAGATGCATGGTTGCAGATAGCAGATTGCAGACACATGCTCAAATGGACATATGCATATGGCTATTATTTAACCCCGGCATCCAGCGATCATGATCAGGAAGCTGATATTGTTCAAAAACAAATTCTTTTGGAATTCCTGCAAGGTGAAGCTGAAAATAGTTTAGAACGACTTCATCATTGCGTTGAACAAGAGTTGCAAGACCATATAGAAAGCGCCCTTAAAGCTGACGCTGATACTTCGACTGGGAAAAAGGCGTTGCTCGATTTTGATCACTTCTGTATCTGACTTGAAAAGCCCACAAAATCGACGGGCCAATATTTTGAAAACCTAATTCAGGTTTTTGAAAACAATCTCTCCGAAGTTAGTCGGATTAATGCACCAGCAGGGTGCGCATGAAGAAGCTATTATTACTAGAACCAGTTGTCACTTATCATTAAGCAGTGCAAGTGGGCCGCCGGACTGATGAATTTTTCTCATATTTTGTCGTATCTTTGTTGGTTCCAGCGGATTAAGGATCTTGGACGTTTGTGGCAGCCCAATCCTTTTGATTGATTATCCAGTCCATATTATTGTATGTTATTGTTATTAATTTTTGATTATTTAGTTTAATAAAATGTGATTTTTTTAAAGTGGAATCTCATAACGGGAAGCAAAAGTTTACTTTTGATGTATCTATTGTTTATATGTGGACTTGTTTTGTTAAGTGCGAATTGCGTATAGATAAGTGGAAAGTTCAATTTTTATGAAGTTTTATTTTTGATGTATCTATTGTTTATATGTGGGCTTGTTTAGTCAAGTGTGACTGGTGTATTAGATAAGTGGATTAAAGCATATCTTTATTTTCAAGCAGTTTTTTTATGGTATAAGTAACCTGGAAGATTAATTTTTATTTTCTCTATCATATTGCTCATGTATATCTTTGTTGGGACATGGTTTATGGCACCCAAATCTTTGTGTTGGGACATGGTTTATGGCACCTAAATCAATCTTTGTGGTTGACTACTAGTTCAATATTATTTATTATATGTTTGTAATATTTATTTTAATAAGTGGTGATTTATATTTATATTTTATGTGTGATTTCATTTATGGAGGTTATATTAAATGGTCTTATGACATGCACGTATAAGTTTAATAAATTACATTATATCTTTTTCAATTTAATGTTTAGAGGGGTTGGATTCTATAGTGGGAAGTAACAAGTTCTTCATAGTTAGGCAAGGTTCAATTCTGGCTTAGCTTTGATGTAGTTATTCAACATGTTTTAGCACCTAGAGAGACTAGATAAAAATTGGCTTGTAATGCTTGCATAGATAATTGGATTAAATCTCATTCTAGTGTCCTTTTAAAAAAACTCTTCAAGTGTAGAATGGCTAGTGATTTGGTGTTTTATTATTCCACTCCTATAAAGGTCAACCACATAAATTAATTACCTTTTCCCAAAGAAATGGTATATATGGGCACCTAGAAATTTCACATGTTCAAACCTTGACTAGGCATATATTGGCACCTAAAGATTTTATTGCAATTGTGGTTTTTTTTAAGCAACCATTGCATAATACATAGAATAGTATCATGCTCACCTCTGCTCGAAGATAGGTGGTTTTTTTTTTCCTACTTACATCTAAGCACGAAACATAACTTGAATTAGAAGGCAATGTTTACATTGTAACTAGTGGTTATAAGCATTGGTTATAATGGGAAAATCTCACAATAATGGTCTTGTATTTCAATAGCATTTTTCTTGATAGATATAGCAACTTATAGTTTCATGGGAATCTCCAAACTATCCTTTAGAACAGGAGTGAAAGTCATATTTATATATTCTAATAAAAAGGTCTAATCCATATTCGATCAGGGGTGCGTACATTAGTGCATTGGTTAAGGTGGACGTTTAGGTAGATATTTCAACAAGACTACCTTGGACTCTAGTCAGAATCAAGTGCACATGGAATCATGTGATAAGAAGCAGAAATTTAAAACCAATTTTCTAATTTTCTGAATGGCATGTGATGTGCTATGGCCACCATAAATTCTATAGCAACTTCTATGCATCTTATTCATAACGTTATTTGTATATGTTTGGGAAAACTTGGTGCAGCCCTATTTAGGTGTGTTGGCACAAAATGACAACATGGAAGAGACCCTAGGTTGTTCAGCCTCAAGGGGCCAATAAGGCTCCATTGTAGTTTAGGACAATGTTGGCATTTTCATCTTACCTGTAGAGCAAGGAATCTCAATTGAGGCGTCACGCTGACGAATTTAGATGGGGTTGTGTGGGGTATCAAGTAAATGCACATAATGTACAACAATAGCTCATCACACTCAATTCTCAGTATTATCTAAGATTGTCATTCTACTCATACCGTCGTAGGAAACTACCTAGTTATTGATCATTCATTTAAAAATTAAATAACCCATAAGGAATACAAAAATATAATAAGCAACCAAAATTGCTTCTTTCATTAACCCCAATATAAGAGAGTACATGACAAAGTATAAAAGGCTTGAATTCTATTCATCAAATACAAAAAGATTTCTTTTCTCATAGAATGCAACTCACGAGAATGGAAATAAGCAGATAAGAGGATAGTGCTACCCTTTCTCACCCATTTCATTGCCAACCTCTTCCTTGTGCTATCCTTGCTCTACATTCCTAATACTAGTTTTTCTCGGCTGACTCCACACTCAGATGGCTTCTATTTCCCTTGCTCAGTTTCTTTTGTATTCTTCCACTACCTTGCCGCAATTGCTCGTTCACTCTCGGTTCCTGTCCCTTTCCTTTAGTTATCATCTCCACAACCTGAACCATTATCCCTGCCACCTATTCTTGATCTTTCTTCCCTCCAAACTCCAAAATTCAAAACGAAGGCCCCAAGAGGTCCCGACCATCTATCTCAAGTGTTTTCAGCTCTGTTTTTGTTCCTGGCAGAGACTTTGTTGTTATTTCTTATTGGTGTGCTGGTTCTTCTTCTTTAGATGTTGCTCATTCTCCCTCTAGTTGTGTTGGCCTTGAATCATGTGGGACTACTTTCGCTACACTTTTACCTTCTTTTCCAAATGAAGGCCCCAACTCAGGTACTGCGCCAATCATTTCCTCCCAGAAGCAGTTATAATCTTCCAATGTCATCTCCTAGACACATGTGAGGGTTTCTGCCTTTTGGAGAAATTCAAGCGTTGATATGCACCGATCGAACATTACTTTAAGTAAGCTAGAATGCTTCTTCAACAGATTGTAAACTATCCAACCGTCCATGTATACCTCCAAGAACTAGTGAATGTAGTCTCTAAAAACTGTGATAATAATTCGGGAGAACAAAAAAGGCGCATTCTTTAGGCCAAAAGGCATGATGTGGTATGTGTACGAGCCCCATTCTGTGGTGAACATTGTTTCATTCTTGTCGTCCTCTATTATTCAAACCTGATGGTGCCTTGAGAACCCGTCTGTGAAGGATTAGGCTTCATTCCATGCAACATTATCCAAGACCTCATCATTGAAAGGTGTGCAGAATGGGTCATGGACATAAGCATTGCTAAGGTTGTTGTACTATACACAGACCCTTATTTCCATAGCGGCCATTTTGTTCT
>APFE031645094.1:0-13714 GCA_000404065.3 Pinus taeda
CCCAGTGCATTGATCAATTGAGGACAATTGATCCTTGGAAAGATCTTCGGCTCATGGGGAATCAAAGGTGATTCATGGGTATTTGGTGGTGCTCCTCCCTCCAAGTGAGGTTTTAGTTGGCTTCAAATGCGTGAAATGTTTCTATGATGACTCTTACTCTCTCTCTCTCTCTCTCTCTCTCTCTCTCTCTGTTAGTTCTAGTTTGTTTATGAAAATAGTTTCATATGTTTATGTTATTGTTCAAGTTTTTCTATGAGATGATTGCCTAAGTTTCCTTGCCATGATAATCTCCCGTGAATTACATAGGCTTATGTATTAATAGACTTAACGATGCTCCTCTCTACTCTGATAAGATTCACTGGCATAGTATGGGTTCCATATTAATGCTTACTTGTTATGAAGTTAGATAATTTAGCTCAGAATTTCTGATGGTTGATTTCTTATCTCTATTTCCTACTGTTGAAATGGTTAACCCATGTAGCTCAGTTGTATAGATGAGGTTTTATATATATGGAAATAATTGCTGTCTTATGTATGTGACCTTTAATGTATATGAGAAACGGTGGAATAAGGGTAATTAGCTGTTGTTACTCGTCTCACAACGTTAGATTTCTCATGATTGACTTGCATTCAGATTTCTAGGGTGAAGTTATATGTAGAAGTACATTAAATGGGTTGACACATAATTAGATTACCTATGCTAATGTATTACTATGAAAGTGATGGAAATATTGTACATATAACCTCTTTTACATCTAAGAATAGAGTTAATAGCGGAAGCATGGCAGGAAGTTATATATATACTAACATGGTTTATGCTGAGATTATGTATGAATATGTGAGATGACTATGGATTCTCTACCTGATCGTATTAAATTCACTACAGAGATATGGTATGATTGTAATTCTCTAAAGTGATATCTAATTACGCATACTCACCAATTGAGGAAATAATGTTTCCCATTTTATGACTAATGGGTTAAGTATCTGTGTGGCAAGTGTAACTAGTATGCATGTGAATGAAATGCTGGTCAATAACGTAGTGTACACTACAATGGTCATGAAATTAACTTCCACTAGTGCTGGTAGAGATTTACCCAGATATTTTGATAGGGTGACTACCATCACAAGTTTAATGGTTGATCACATACATCAGATATGTTAATGAATCTATGGTTCCATATAAGAGAACCAACAAAACAATTAATGAGAAATCGGTACTATGGCGTAATAGTAATATGGCTGAGGTAATTTTAGAAGACAAGATCTGTAAGGAGGGGTAAATCTTTAACTGTGAATGAACCCAAAATTTTAAATCTATGTGTCCTAGAGGCTAAATTCCTAGGTAGGCTCAGGAGGTTCGTTACAGTGAGAACAATTGAGTAAAGGTGCATTAAATCCAAAGGCTACCTCTCCTGCATGAACGGTATGCTGATTTTTCAATGATTGTGTCTGCGTTCTAAACTGTGTTTTATAACTCAATATTTAATGATATTGACCACTTGTTGGTGTGACTGTGTTGCATTGCATTTCATTGAAGGAAAGTGGTATTGATATGGTTAATGTGATTGTGTTGCGTTGAATGGTATCACACCGTAGAATGGTATTACTATGTTTCATTGTTTGATATGGTGTGATTGTGGCCCTTCAAACCACCTCCCTCATATACCACTCTCCCATACCACTCGACTCTTGATACTGCTCCCTCACTCTCCAGACACTGGTTGCATGTCTGTGTGCAACAAAACATGAGACTATCCATTGGACTATTAAATGGTATAACATATACCTCCAATCTTGCCACATGTGTATTACTCCTCGTATCACAATTCTATAATATACACCTGACACTGTGGTACCATATCTCCTTCCTCTTCGCATACCACCATACTGTTGTGTATTACTCTCTTACTACATCGCTCTTCCCTTATATACCACTGGGCCTCCCCATACAACTTTGGTTATGTTACGTTGAATGCTCTCATAATAGATATGGCTCCCAACAGTTATATACTCCTCCAAAATTAACTATGTCGTTCCGTACCACCGATCCTCCATACTGGCATACGACCCATACGAAACAACCATATGAACCATACCAAAGACTCTTGCACCTCCTCATATAATGTCTTCCCATATAACCCTCCCCCATGTACTCCCTCCCCTATATAACTCTCCCCAAAATAATAAACCTATTGTGTGTGTGTGTGTGTGTGTGTGTGTGTGTGTATCTATATAGATATACGAGTTGTATTTTTTTACAAAATTACCACCATAAGTGCATTTTTTTGCTAGAAGAAGTACATTTTTTACATAGTACACATACTTTTAAATGCATTCCTTGATATCAATTGTTGGAGTAGTTCTCTTAGGAAAAGAGAGCTATCCTGAATGGTCACGGAAGATAAAACACACTTTCATTTTCAAGGAGTTTTGGAGACGAGTTTGTGAAGGAGAATGAGATAATGAACCTGCAAAGCCCACATTAGATAAGGATATTTTCATTTGGGAAAATAAGAACAACAAGGCCTATGCTTTGATGGCAGTATTTGTAAATGAAGAGGTGAGTCACCATATTTCACCAATTTCAAATGATTTTAAAGCCTCAAAGAAGTTGAAGGAACTGTATGAATCACACTCTGAACTTGAATTTGTCCAATTGATGATTAAATCTTTTAGTCTCAAATTGAAAAATGATGACCCTCTTACTTTAGCGTCATAAGTAAGATCCATTATGCACGATATAAAAACCACTAGTTTTGAAATAGACATTCCTCTCATAGCTTATGTCGAGGCAATATACTCCACTTATTCAAATTACCTAGAATCATTACAAGCAAGTGGAAACCTCAAGGAGATTATCTTTGACTCCATTGAGAAGATGTTTGCTGAGAGAGAGAAGGGATTTGGAAAGAAGAAAACTCCTCAGTCTTCTAAAGATGTTGCGTGTCTTAGACATAAACAGAAGAATCAAACAAAAGGTTCTTCCAGAGGAAGAGGTGGCCGGAGAGGAAGAGGAAGAAGGAATTTTAGAAGCAGGGGTGGTAGAGAGTACGAAGAAGAAGACTCCACATGTAATTTTCCTTGGGGGAGACTTCAACAGGAAATAAATGAAGACAAAGGAAAAACCAATGACAAAGGGAAAGGTAAACGACCCACACCCACTCACTATGTTGTGGCACATTGTAATAATGAAGTAACTAAGGACTTATTTAATGCTTCATTTTCTTCTTGGAAAGATGATTGGTTGCTTGATTTAGGACAAACTTGCCACATGAATTTTAGGAGAGATTTTTTTGAAGAATTTACTGGCAATTTTGATGGAGTAGTATACTTTGCAGACAAGTCAAAACTCAAGCCTTTAGGGCTTGACACCATCAGGCTCAAACTGCCTAGTCTTCCAGGATTTCTTCTGCATGATTTTTTATATATCCCGGAGTTGAGGAGAAATTTGTTGTCTTTGGTCCACATCTACTAGCAAGGGCAGTCCATTCATATGTTTGATGGAAAGGTTGAGGTCTGAAAAGAAGCACATCACTCACTTGTCATGACGAGGATAAAAGAACAAAGACTTATGAAGCTGTAAGGTACCTCTGCTCGTGCAAAAAACTTTTCATATAGTTCTCATTATGATGAAGGTACATTTCCATCAAGTCTTTTATGGCATGCTTGATTTGGACACTTGAATTATGCAAAACCTTCATATGTTGAAGAAAAGTGGTGTTACTAGTTTGCCTACACTTCCTAGGAAACTTAAGAAATGTGATGCTTGTATCTTAGGAGAGCACAACAAACAATCTTTTCATGATTCTCATTCCAAATAACATAGAAAACTTGAACTCATTCATTCAGATTTATGTGTCCAATGCCCGTTCCTTTGCAAATAGTAATAAATATATGATGACATTTATTGATGACTACACGAGATTGCATTAGGTTTATTTATTGAAGAAAAAATATGATGCTTTTCAAACATTCAAGAACTTTCATGCATGGATTGAAAATGACACACAATCTCATATTGGCTCTAGTCGCACTGATAATGGAAAATAATACACTTCAAATGAATTCGAAACTATATTCACCAACATGGGATCAAACATAAAAAGACCATGCTTTGTAATCCCAAAAAAAATGGAGTAGCTGAAACAATGAATAGGACAATCTTAAATATGGTATGTTCCATGATGTTTTTCAAGAATGTAAAACTGATTATTTGGGTTGATGTTGTTCTATGTGCTGTGTATATAAAGAATAGGTTTCCATGTAATACATAAAAATTATGACATTGAAGGCTTAATGGATCACAAGAGAGTTATTGTGTAAAAAGGGATTATGTATGGCTTCGCTCATTTATGGGGACTTGACTCTATTCCCAACTGTTTTAAACATTTTGAAAGACAAATTTAGTGAAAGACTGTTTAAAAGGGAGAGAATGATTTTAAAGAAAGCA
Organism: Pinus taeda; assembly: GCA_000404065.3. Taxonomy (NCBI): domain Eukaryota; kingdom Viridiplantae; phylum Streptophyta; class Pinopsida; order Pinales; family Pinaceae; genus Pinus; species Pinus taeda. The sequence continues at coordinate 4,454 of APFE031645094.1, forward strand.
TTTTTCATTAGCATCCCTGCAACATATACCTATTCCACCTCGACTAGAGAATAGGAAAATATCGAAGACTGATGATCGCTTTATGCACAACCTAGGTGGACGAGTTAATAATATTCTAAATTAAACAATTTAGTATTTCAGGGAAGATCTTTTGCCTCATGGTTAAATGTCAACGACCGTCTATTAATTTCAAATATTTTCTTGTAGATAATCAAGTTCTTTTTTTGTGTTTTTTTCCAAAGATTTTTCTTTCCTAAGCTTTTTCTTCAGCTATAAAACAATTTTACAACTTTCAAAAAAATAATTTCTCATTTTCTAATTGGCCTAGTTGCATATTGGTGGGCCATAATAGCCTTGGTGGAGTGCATTTTTATTTTCTTATTTGTGAGTACCTAACAAATCGTTTTAAAATTAAAAAATGACTATTTTTGTAAATTATCATTCTGTTGGTGAGTGTTGTGACTTGACACTAGCAGTGACAGTGTTATGTCTCGCATTGCTAGTGCTCTACCTAGGTATTTAAATAACCAAGGGGAGGAGAGGGTATGCATGGATTTCTATTCTCATTTTAAAGAAGAAAATTTTGTTAAAGACAAAATAAATTTCGACATTAAATCAAAAGTTTATTTGCCAAAAAACACTACAAAAATACTTTTTTAAATTTAGGAAAAACATTTTAAATTTGTAGTCTAAAATAGTGTGTCCCACTTTGAAATAGATGAGAAATCAAGATTGACAAAAATATCAAACTTTGTGCTTCACTACATTACAATACAGAGCCAAAAACATTTGTATACAAAATGTGCTTACCATTTGACTTATGGGGAGAAGATGGCATAACAACATAGGAAGGCATGGCATCGCCAACAATAATCACAATGATTTTCTTTTGTCATTTTCATGGGAACAATTATTAAGAAGCAATATGGTTGGAACGGGACCGAGTCAAAATGAAAGCGAAGGGATGTTGGCATGTAATGTGGAGGAATATACAAAAAATAGAGATGTGATGAAGCAAATACAATATCAAGTGTTAAATTTGGTGGTTTAGCTAAACCTAAAAACAATTTGATGAGGCAATATCAGGGATTGGGGAAAATGGTTTTGGCTAGATGATAAAAGACCTGATGCCCAATGAGAAACTGCAACATAATCAAAGAGGTGTGGGCCATACCACATATCAGGCAGCCTTGTGGAGTTAAATCCCTTTTTCCTTGATAGCCCCATATGCCCAATTTGTCATTGATTTTGCTGGGTTGGCTAGTTTCACCACGTACATGGTTGCTCAAATACATTATGTTAGAGATCTAACAAGGTGATATTTTTTTATCAGCCCCTATCAGAGGATAACATATTTCAACAATATGATTCTCAACAAATTTTGATTATTAATGGTAGATTGAACAATAAAAAATATCCAAGTCATATGCCAAATCATTCTAAAATGAAAGAAAATGCTAATTTTATAAATGGCCATTCCATCGGTGAAATTTCATTGAAAATGAAACTACTTCTTCTTTGAAACATGTTTCAGTCCAGGCTTCTCGATATTTCCATCTCTTCACCACCTAGCACTATTGATATTTACACCTGGATCACCATGTACAAAATTGTGCTATAACAATTCACTGCAAAACCCTACATCTGAACCAACCACTAATCCAACTTGATTTCACAATTTCAATTCCAACCCCCACCTTTTTGGTGTGAGTGGTATGAGAGCGAACTTACATTTTTGGGCCTGTATGGGCGAGAGATAGAGTACAAGGGAAAGATTTTGAGAAAGATTTCTAACTTTTCAAAAAAAATGGCTGAAAGGGAAACAGGGAGATATTGAGTTGTTATGGTTAGATGATCGAAATGGAAAAAATATAGAATAAATCCCTAAAGCATTATTGTAATTTAAAATTCAAGTTGATATTCATATATATGATTATACAAGGTTAATGATGGTTTTTGTCACACTGATTCATGTGGCAGGAAGAATGATTTCATTAATGTTAATTATTTAGGAAACAACATCATGTATGCAAAGGAGCAAGAGCCTTCAAATTAGAGTGAAATAAAATGGTTCATGATAAAAATGAACCACACTTTTGGAAGAGAAAAGTTAGAGGGCCGACAAGTCCACAAATTCTCATGCCATTTTCTCTTCCATCAAATATTTGATTGACTAAGCTAAAGGCATTCCTTCACTCGCCTACTTGCATTGGATGAATCAGGTGAGTTCACTGACTCAGAAACAATGCAGGTATATGAAGTATCTAATCATGAACCTAAATTTTCATTGGATGTGATATGCCCCCCTAGATTATTGACCAAATAAAATCAGTACCATTTGGGGAACTTATAAAATATTTAACTCTTTCAAGTGGACCAATAATTTGTCAAAACCACTAATGCTACACTAATCTTTAGTATATGAGATATATGGTGTTATTCATTCCAGTGTTCAATCACATGGTTCACTAATACCATTGATATTGAATTACCTCAAGGAATATATTAACCATTATTTTATGTTTAATTTAAAAACACGATGATTATATGCAAAGAATGGATATGTCATGAATTTAAATGAGTTCAAATTGGAAAGAAGTATTCGAGAATAGAAAGGGTCACTGGGTTGGGTTTCCTTAATTAAACTATGTGTATTCATTGAAATGAGAAATTATTGATAAAGACAAGGATGTTGGCCAACTAAGTTGCTCAACCTACAGGTTTTCATGTCTTCAAATATTTCAAATTGTGGTTACTTGGAATGCTTTGCCTTAAGGATTTTCTAGTGATTTTCATGCAAGAGACGACCTAATCCAAGGATTCTATTGCTTATAGTTGCATGAGTCTTTGGTAATTTTCCAAAGATACCAAAAGAAGAGAAGGAATACTTAGAAAAACCTTTTCTCTTGGCGGCCTTTCCTTCTTTAATATTTTATTTCCTTAATTTTGAATGGCACCGTGTACAAGTTTTTACATAATTTAACATAACTATTCGAGGAAGATTCTAGAAGCTTGGGGGAGCTAAGATATTCTAGTAACATTTACCAGAAGAGTGTACAATAGTTGTAATATCAAGAGATTAGAAAATGATTATGGCAGCTCGAAGGGTTGAGTTTTTGCATCAACATGGATTGAGTGTTGTGTGTGTCAAGAAGAGGATAGAGCAAGAAATATGGAAGCTCCTTGTGCTTATTTTGGTAGTTTAAAATATGCTCACATTAGATTCCTATGGTGTTGGTCTAAACAAAGAAGGAATACACCATGTGTGAGTTGTTCTATAAGGGATGTAAACCAAAGAGTGATACCATATTGACGAGAGGATCATTTCCATATTTAATATTTATCACGTTCATTTTTCCATATAGCCATATTTTCATTGATGAGAATAAAGTCAAAAGGTAGGGACACAAGCCACGAACATGGGGTGGAATTACACCATGGAGGCAGAATGTAGCAATGTCGTAAGGGAAGTTGGAACTATGTTAGGGTGGGGTAAAATTATGATTGTAGACCACCCCTGATTTTTATTGGATCGACATAATAATTATGCATCGTTAGATTAGCAGGGAAAAACCATGTGGGGGAATCACGACAATAGAACACCTCCCCTCTCCCCCTTGTTGACATAATAAAGTGAGCCCATATATTGAATCCACATTTTCAATTACCCCACTACATTATGACCATAAATTAGCCAATGTTGGAATATATATATATCATGTTTTTATTTAATTATGTATTGTATGTGCCACAATAATTTTTGAGTGGATGTGGGCCAGTTCAAACAAAGTATTTGAACGTGCTTGAACTAGTTCAGAGGCCATGAGGGTTCACGGGGGCCTAAATGAGGGCAAGGTTGAACAAAGTAGTTTAGGGTGTCTGAGTTAGTTTTGGGGGCTAAAGGTTTGGAGGGGCCCAAATGTGTGCTAGGATTGAATAGAGATGAAGGTCTGGATGCGTTGATGATATCCTTTCTACTGGTAGCCAATGTGTAGTAATATGGTGATAGAATTGCAATTTCTCAAGAAATTTAGTCTAAAATTAGGAAACACAATTCTACTCTAATGATATGTGGAAATTAATTCACAATTTAGCAAAACAATCACAAACACTCATCAATCACATACACAAGCACACATATTTATCTAGGGGAAATCAAATGATAAAAAACCCTTAATCCCGCTTGCATCAACCATATGAATAGAGAATGTATTAAAATTTCTAGCTCACTCTGAGCTCAACCTGCAAGTGAATAACCTATCTCTATGGTCAATGAGAAGCTCTGACCGAGACTTAGCCAATTCGTACCTCCACTTGAGCCCCTATTTACTTGCGCAAATCCTCAGGAATTAGGCCCTTATTTTTTAGGAGTTTTCCTCCAATTTCTTGTGCAATTCCCAAGGTTGATACTTTGACTACATGCAACACATATACACTCAAGACTAGTCTACAATTGATGTTACACTGCCTTGGAATCTCAACCACAACTAGGGAACACAAATTCTCTATATGCACAACTATTTTTGGTTGATTGATTAGTTAATTGGATGGTCATTGAGTTAGGCTATTGTCCAACTACCCAACTGACCTCCAACTAGTTCTATCAACAATTAGAACTAGTTTAATTGAATAATACTCAAAAAATTGAACTAGATTGCTACAAGTTAGCAATCACACATTCATTACTGAACTCCAAGCCCTCTAACTCAAATCTATTAAGCTAATTGAGAGAAAAGAACCATGTCACCCCATTTAACTGCTTCCAAGTTGTTTGTTGATGTGGAAATTTGAATTTTCTCAATTTGACCAAGGAAAAGTCAAATTGAGACTTTCTTGCTACACTTCTCAACAATCCCTCTTACAAAGAAAGGGATTATCAATCGCCCCTATCCTGCACCTGTGGAACTCGAACTTCCCTCTTGAAAAATACTTAGTCAAGATGTCAACAACTTGTTCCTCTGTTGCAATATATTGTAGCAACATTATCCTCCACTATACGCAATATTGTAAATGATGATACCAAATATCTATATGCTTGGATCCATCATGAAATACGAGATTCTTACAGAGATTAATGCAACTATGATTATCATAGTAGATCACAATTGGATACATCTCTTGAGCGCCATAGATAGCTTCTTCCTATTGTACGAGGAAATTGCTCCGAACCCAACACTAAAGATTCCACATGATGTACAACGGCAACAGTTGGAATCGATTGTCACATGAGTATAAGACCAAATCAATCATTGATTCATACAAACTATATATTTATCTGTGTGTGTGGCCGCGCGCTTGGAGGAATCGATGATTACGCTAGTCTTGTACTCACATGACGGGGTCAATTCCCAGTGCTACAACTATAATCTCTAGGTTTCTATGTATGTCCATTCTTCAAGCACATGTAAATTGCCTCGGATCTCCTCTCACATATCACTTCATGATCATCATCTATTGAGCTATCTCGAAGACTAAAATTATAAAAAAATATTTCCAAAAATAAAATGTTTTAATATTTAGCAAAGTAAATTAATTTTATAGTAAAAAATAAAATGCACATTAATAATATTTTTTACAATGAAATTGAAATACATTAATATTTTTACATTGAAATTGAAATATATTAGAATATAAAATGTATAATTTCTTCAACATTTACTTTGAATAAATTATTTCCCTATCAACTTTTCATATATTAAAAAAATAACAATAAAAATCTGAGTATCTATTATAAAAAAGATAATTAAATATGGACAATTCCGTTGCAATTATTAAAACATATAAACCTCATATCCTTTTTTATATTAAAAAGCAGCCGTAAAAATCTTAGTATCTATTATATTAGAGAAAGGATTAAATCTTGATAATTCCGTCGTAGTTATTAAAACATATAAGCATCATATCTATAAAAAGGATTAAATGTTGATGATGACTTTGTAATTTTTAAAAAATATAAGCTTTGTAATTTTCCAACGTGGTATGAATAATATCCATGCCAAGAGGAATAACGATGAGTTGAATTGGCATCACGATGAGTTGAAATGTGATAGAAGCATTCGAGAATAGCAAGGGTGACCACTGAATTGAATTGTGTGTATTCATTTAGATGACAAATTATTGATAGAGACAAGGATGTTGGCCAACTCAGAAATTATTGATTGAGACAAGGATGTTGGCCAACTCTGTTGGTCAACCTACAGGTTTTAACGTCCTCAAATATTTCAGATTTTGGCTATACTTGGAGTGCTCTGCCTTTAGGATATGCAAGTGACTTTCGCCCAAGAGAGGACCCAATTCAACGAGTTTATTGCTTATATTCACATGAGCATTTGCTAACTTTCGAAAGATACCAAAAGTGGAAATGGAATACCTAGAATAATTTGTTGTCTTGACGGACGGGCCTTTTCTAATTTTCGATTATTAATTTTGGATGGCAACGCGCAAATTTTTTGACTGACTTCAACATTACTGTTAGGGGAAGATTCTAGAAGGTTGGAGGAACTAGGAGATTCTAGTAACATTTACCAGAAGAGTGTACCAGAGTTGCAATGTCAAGAGATTAGAGTCAAAATGATTCTGGCAGCTGGAGGGGTCGAGTTTCTGCATCAACATGGGTTGAGTGTCGTACTTGTCAAGGAAGGGATAGAGCAAGAAATATGGAAGTTGCTTGTGCTTATTTTGCTAGTTTAAAGTACGCTCACATTAAATTTCTATCGTGTTGGTCTAAGAAAAAAAGGGAGACACCATGTGTGAGTCGTCCTGTCAGCGATACAATCCAAAGAGCGGTTAAGAAAAAAAGGGAGACACCATGTGTGAGTTGTGCTATCAGCGATATAAACCAAAGAGCGGCCACCGAATTGAGGAGAGGATCATTTCCGTATTCAAGATTTATCACATTCATTTTTCCATCTAGCCATAATGGCATTGATGGAAATTAATAGTTTCACTGAACATTCATTAATCCAAAAATGCAAAGCCAACAGATTCTATATATTAACTCAGTAACGGCTACCACCATGATAAGCAATCGACGGAAATATGTATCAATGCAAACATAGAAAATAGTTCAAGAAAATCTCAATATGTCGGTAGAATAATAACAGAAAACCAATGTTTTCTTGAACAATAATATTATGGATGATAATACAAATTATTATTTGCTATTGCTTTGGTGCAAACCAGAGCAGGATCTCGATTAACCGGAGCAGAATCTTGATTTTCGTTGGCACACAGGTTACTGTCTGATGGACTGCGATGAACTTTTGCAGCCCCATTCCTCAATCCAACCTTATTCCTTTTCAATTTTGGAGCCATAAGAATCTGATAGCAGCCAACAGGTTTCTTCTTCTCCTTTTTATCAACCATCTCATCCTGATTAACCAGAGCAGGATCTTGATCATCTTTGGCGCAGAGGTTACTGTCAGATGGATTGACATGAATTTTCGCAGACCCATTCCTCAATCCAGCCTTATTCCTTTTCAATTTTGGAGCCATGAGAATAGGATAGCAGCCAACAGGCTTCTTCTTCTCCTTTTTCTCAACCATCTCATCAACATCTTTCTGCTTTTCTTGATCTCTGCCCTCTTCCTTGCCTGCAAGATTGTTGAAGCCTTGACAGCGGGCTTGCTGTTCTCGGGCATAAAAAACATTATTAGTTTTAATGGACACTAATTTTTTAACAAATGACGGCCTGGGTTGGACAAGATTCCTCATCAAATCTCTGAAATCCACAGCCCCATCAGTTGCAGGGTTGAATCTGTTCATTCTGTGAACATCCACTCCATCAAGAATCATGATGCCAAGGTTGAGAATGCCCTGAGGGGCGCGTCCAGAAGGACGACGGACCTGCTGTGCCGAGAAGCTCATCCCGCTGGAATCTGGGCTCCCGTAGTCCTTGAGGAAAGTGGAAAGGAAGACCCTCACAGTGCCTACAAGCTTGTCCCTGAGGCCACCCACGCAGTATATCTCCACCATCACAGCAGAGGTTTCACTGCGCAGCAAACGCTCTTCCACTCTGAAAATGACCTTGTCGTTCCAGGTAGGGTTTGCGCCACCTGTTCTGTTAATTTGTGTCGTCACTTTTTTCTCAGAATTGATCCAGACAACACAGTAGGTCTGCATCTCCTTCATGCCAAAAAGATGCATCTCCTTGAGATCTTGAGCCGAGATGATGTTAAGCTCCAGCTGTGTGTAAGCTTCCGCCATGATGTGAATGAATATTAAGAGACCACTCTGATTGAAATTACAGAAGAACACCATGCATGAAATCTTCTGAAATCTAAGACGATTGAAATATAATCATTCATATATTTTCTATTTATACGATATATATTTTCCATTAAGAACAATTCTGTATATTGATAAATGATATATACAATGATTATATCCCCTGCAACTAATGAAACATGAAGAAGCAGATCGTAAAGTTACCTGGCTGAGTGGTGAGGTATATTGGTTTATTTCTCTGTTCGAGCTTAGAGATCGAGTTCGTAATCCTTACGGTCTGCTTTAAACAAGGGTTTTTGGGTATTAATTAATAATATACCAAAATTTGGGTATTGATAAAAAATACATACAATGAATATACACTCTAAAACGAATGAAACATGGGAGAGTGAATTTACCTAGCACAAATGGTGAGGTGTCTTTATTTTTCTCTTTAATGCAAGATTTGCAGAAGCCTCTAATCGATCGCAAAACTGCAAATATATAATCATTGATATATTTTCAATTAAAACTCGCTTTTGGGTATTTATTAATGAAATATACAATGAATATATCCCCTATAACAAATGAATGAACGAACAAAACAGGAGAAAACACAGAGTAAATTTACCTCGCAGAGTGGTGAGGTATATTTAATTTTGTGTTTCGTAATGCATGCACGATTTCAACAACCCTCGTCTCTGGAGATCTAGTTAATAATCCTTCCTTTCTTTCTTTTGTTCCAGGCGATGGTTGTACATAATGCATGCACGATTTCCAGAACCCTCGACCTTTTCTGCCTTTCGTTCCAGACGATGGCTGTAGTCTAAAGAAACTCATGTGGACTTCAGGTTTGACTCCGAGATTGAAGGTAGTATGTGACATGAAATATCGGTGAATATATTAATTTAACATTTCCTTTGTAGCAATTTTAAAAATGAATTGTTAGTATTGATAATAGTTTTCATTTTATTTTTGGAAATAAATGTTCCTAGAATGTACATATTCATAATTAGAATTTATGCCGAATATAATTTTATATTTATTTTTATTAAA